>JAFIDM010002602.1:0-11185 GCA_023159025.1 Thereuonema tuberculata
ATGAAATGTCAGTAATATTTCTTTTACAAACTTCTTTTTTTTTTTTTTGCTTGTGAATTTCTTATGAATTTTGATATATAACAAAATTTCCACTTCTTTCAATAAATACTGGCATTAATTTGCAATGTGAAATTTCAGAATTTTGCTGCTTTACAATAAAGTAAAAAATGCAATCATAAGGTAGATATGCCATGCAATTCTTTGTCACCGAATTCAAGTTACAAACCCCTTAATAGTTAATGTGATATTTAACCATAAAGGATTCTACATGCAACTGTAAGTCACACTGTATGGCCAAAAGAATTCGGACATCCCTCTGGAGAAGTTGTTGTGACTTATCGCATGCTATGATGTCAGAGGATGAGATAAATGTGGACCCTGCAGCATCAGACGGTAATAAACGGGCATTAGACAGACAATGAGTAAGTCAGCAGAGCTGAGTGATTTCAAATGTGGCATGATCATTGGATGCCAATGGTGCAACAAATTGGTTCGTGCAATATCGACCTTGCTGCGATCAAGTGTGAGTGATGTCATTATAAAATGGAAACATCTAAGAATGGCAACGATAGGAAATTACAGTGGTAAACCAAAGAAACTCACAGATCACAGCTGTTGAAGCCTGAAGAAAGTAGTGCAGAAGAATCACAAGTTCCCGTTGGCAACGATCGCTAGTGAGTTCCACACAGCTTCAGGAGTCATCGCTAGCACCGGGACTGTTCGTCAGGAGCTGAAACACACAGGTTTCCACGGTCATGCGTGCACTCACAAGCCCAATATAAGCAAGGTGAATGCTAAACGGCAGTTGCAGTGGCACAATGTGCACTGCCATTGGACTGTGAAGGAATGGAAACAAGTACTTTGGAGTGATGAATCCTGCTAAACAATCAGGCAGTCTGATGGACGCATCTAGGTTTGGCGGATAACACTTCCTACCTGAGTGTATTATGCCAACTGTAAGTTTGTTGGCAGCGGCATCATGTTTTCAGGCTCGAAGTTCGGCCTGGGTTCCTTAGTTTCTTTGACCGCAAACATGAACGCTGAGATGTATGTCGACATTCTTGACAGCACTGCACTTCCCATCCTCTGGCAACAGTTTGGGGAAGGACCGTTTCTGCATCAACAGGATAATTGTTCTATCCACAGAGTGAAGGCTGTGCTGCCGTGATTTCAACAGACAGGTGTTGAACTACTGGACTGGCCTATAGAGAGCCCAATCTGAATTCCATAGAACACCCCGAATTGGAAAGAATTGGAAAGCAGATTACACACCAGGCCCAACTGCCTTTCATCAGTGGCCAGACTCACTGCAGCTCTCATGGATGAATGGAAGAAAATTCCTGCTCACATATTTCATAATCTGGTGGAAAGTCTTCCCAGACGAGTACAGACTGGGATTGATGCTAAAGGTGACCCGACATCTTATTAATGTGCCAGATGAATTTCTGATTGTACAACAGTTGGTGTACAGATACTTTTGGCCATATTGTGTATAATAATGGTGTGATAATAATAAATATGTTATGTTTCAAATTTTTTGTTTCTTTCAAGAATTTGAGAATCCTTTAAGTTAAGCTCTTCTTTCATGTGCCAGCCTCCACTACCCTCAATAAAATTTCTATGCTCATTAATTAATCAAAAAAGCACCTAAAATGCATAAACACATTAAAAGTCAGACCCAGTGTTTATAAGTGACATCCCAAAACAACTGTTTCACGGTGAATTGCTGATCATCAGTTGAGAGTAATCATTGTAAACAACCACGTCTTAATACGGAGGTTAATATAAGATATTAACAGTTGTTTATAGTGAGAACTCTGAACTGATGACAGGCAATTCACCGTGAAACAGCTGTTTTGGAATGTCACTTGTAAACACTGGGTCTGATTTTTAAGAAAATTGGACATGTTACAAAAAAAAAAAAAGGTGAACAGAACCAACAAGGACTTTTCTTTATTGCAGACAATAAAAAATGAATAAAAAATGATAAAAAAAAAGGTGGCTTTTAACTGAACAAGCTAGTAAGCTGTTATGTCCTTCTCTGCAATATTAAGGGCAATAAAATATTAAAAAGAAAAAGAAAAAGAAAATTAAGATTAATTTTAATTCTTTTTAATTAAAATTAATTCTTTCAAGATGGAAAAAGAGAACTCTCAAAGACTAAAAACAAGACTAAATTGTGGAATGCAAAACCTTGGGTAGCACTACGGCTGCCTCAAGAGGTACTTGACCACAAGAACAGAAATCATAAAGTAAAAAAAAAAAAAATTAAAATAAAATTAAATAACAAATCGTTTGAAGGGTGAAAAGAAAAGCAAACAATTAATAATTGAAATTAGGATGTCTTTTGAGTCAAGCTGAGACCCTGGGACGGCCATTTCAAGCTTGTTAAGCTCTCCTCAGCTCTACTCAGCTAGTGCAAAACTCAAAAGGCAAATAAGAGGAAGAATAAGTCATTCAAGATGGAAAAAATGATCCCTCAAAAACTAAATTATGTATTTATTCTTGTTTTTAGGCTTTAAGGGTCACTTTTTCCATCTTGAATGACTTATTCTTCCCCTCGTTCGCCTTTTGAGTTTTGCACTAGCTGAGTAGAGCCGAGGAGCGCTCAACAAGCTCGAAACGGCCATCCCAGGGTCTCAACCTGACTCAAAAGGCATCTGAATTAAAATTAATTCTTTTCAAACTTATTACAAACTATAGCTTATTAACTGGGGTTTTTTTTTGCCAATACTAGTTCATTTTTTATATGAAATTTAATTTTTTAATTTTTCTTAAAGCCATGCACCTAATGAATATTTATAGCATTTGTGTCTCCATTCCAGTAGATACATAGAAAATTTCCATCTTTTTCTCACAACTGAAACTGTTTCATCTATTCATAAAATGAAAGAAAATGAAACCTACGATAATCATAAATAGTACAGTTGTTGAATATGTGGTACCAAATAAACACAAATGGAAAATGGAAAAATATTCAGCTGTTAAAAGATAAATTATAGCAAAATAATTTAAAGAAACTATAAAATTCCTACAACACACTATGAACTGAAAAAACAAACAAACAAACTACAAAGATCACCAATCATAACAACAGAATCATACAAAAGTGTAGAATTAGTGACATGGATCCAGATAGATTATTATCTGCGAGACTCAAAAATTTCTACTACAAATGATTAAGATGTTCAGGTTGTGAAACCAAATCTATGATATTTCAATTTGCTAGCCTATTAATAGGGATTTGTACATAGTAACCTTCAGTCTTTAGTTGTGGAATCCAATAAATGTGGAAATTTTCCTTTCTGGCTCTCAGGTTATTTGTAGTTTTTTTTTTCTTTTCATATAACCTCGTAATTTTATATAGTTCACTTTAATGAGAATTTTAAACTTCAAAATCATTTTACATATCCCTTCTGTAATAATTACTGTATAATTTATTGTGCCCATAAGTACTGTACTGTAAGTTATTTTATTTTTTTATTTTTTTAAATGAAACAAAGGGAGAATTCTCCAGTCCCTGTCACTTCTTAATTTGTCATTGCTGCTAGATTACAACTGACAATGGGATTAGTTAATCCCTTTTGATTCCAATTCTTGGAATTTGGGGGTTGGTGAGTGATGACCCTTCTTGGCATCTAATTGTGGACAGCACAGATTAGTAACTCACACTTCAGCCAATCGTTAACCTAGTTTTTTTCTCTTTTTTTTTTCACCAATGAGAAGTGAGTTTTAATTATCCCTATTTAGCAGGAAAGGGCGATTATGAAAGGAGTCTTGTGATTGAAGTAATTGAGTAGATCATAAATCTGATCTTTGGTAAAAATCCGTGGCCTGCAACGATCCCCAACTTGCTGTTAATGAATGATAATGAATGATAATGTAAGTAAGATAATGAATTTTCTCCGAGACAGGTAAGTAGTCTTGCTCAGAAATCCACTGACTCCAAGAATTGCAATATTGGGAATGGAATGTTGAAAACGGTGCACGAGACATTCCAACCATTATACTGATAGGAGACATTTCTTGTGCAGGGAAAGGCACGACCTAGTATGGTGAGAAAAGGCATTAGATGCAATTCCAGACACTCAAAATTATCTTAATTTTTCACTTTCCTTATGAATCAAATTTTAAAATGGGAGGACAGTTTATTTCTTTATGTGCAATTGTTTCACCAGTAAATATACGTATGTATACCAGTAAATATATCTTCCTAGCCTGAATTAAGTAATCATTCTATGTGGTGTAATGAAGAATTAGATGAAGAATTTTATTTCATATAAATTCACTTACACTTATTACAGATTAAACCTTTTCTTTTATTATTGTTATTCAATGAGTGGTGGTGAGTATTTATCAAGTTAGATCTATTGCTTAATACTTTAACTATCATCCGAATAGTATCCATTGCCCTCAATTTACATTTTAACTGATTAACCTTCTGTACTACATCAGAAAAACACAGGAAGTCACAATATATGACATTTAATTATTAAAGTAATATGTGCACATAAATGTGCAGATATGACTACAAATAAAGAAATCAAACTATCAATTTTCTTGACTGTTGGATGAAACTTAACTCTTCAAGCCAGTAAGATGTGCACATGTACGTTCCCATGTGTTTGTCTCACAGGAGGATTGACGTATAGGGGTATGTTCTCTGCAGCGCTAGATAATTGGCAGCCTCCTGCTGTTAATTTTCTACTTATTTCGTAATTTTCCACTGACTGAGAGAGAATGAATAAAGCTTTTATTTTATTGGTTGAATTTAAATTTCCACGCTCTAGTTTAGCCAGAATTTTTTTTTTCTTTTAGCTTCTTTCTTATTTCAAGTCATTTGTAAATACTGCAACTTCAATGAAATGCTGTGATTTAAGTGACAATGAAAATCAGCTAAATAGGATAAATAAAATGTTATATATTATACATCAAGTCCATCATTATCTATTAAAAAAGAATTAAACTATTCTTAAATAAATTCCGCTAAGGGTATAACAAAATGAAAAGAGCAGTAAAAAAAAAAAAAAAAAGTATTGCAGGAGAGACATATGCAGGGAAGAAACTCACTGGCTTGGCTTGAATGGTTAAGAAATAAAAATGAAATTATCTTAGAAGTTGCAAAAAAAGAAAAACTCAAGGCCAAAGTAATGTACAATTAAAATATGAATGAAAGAATGATATATTTATTTTAAGATATTGTATTTGTATCTGATTGCAAACAAATCTATTATCAGAAAAAAATTTTATGAAAGCAAATTTCATAATATTAACAACAAAAACAACAGAATTAATAAATAGGAAGAGAACTGCAATGCAGATGCAAACAAACGAGAGAATTTCTGTAAATACCTTAGAAGTAATGTCAGATTAAACAAACTCCATTATATGATCACGCAATGTAAATTAGAAACAAAACATTAGATAATGAAAATTATACATTTATGATTATAGTACAAATGGAAAATATGCTTTGGAAAAAAATTATAAGCTCTTCCTCATCCATCTGAATTTAAATGTACTGATGAATAATAATGTATTTAGGTATTCATGATTTCTGGGGATGAAGCTAATTTGTTTTCCTGGATTTACCTCAACATCTACAATTTAAAAACTTAAGAATAAGGGATGACTTATTTGATAGTGACACTTAAAGCTGCCATTCCTAATGAAAGTAAAGCAACTTATGAATATATGTTTGTTATTGAAAAAACATATAGATAATATTTGTAATAGAAGTTAAAGACAAAAAATAAGACCTTACAGAAAATCAGAGAATTTATAAGCATTAAATAAACAAAAACATTGGAATGAAAGCAAAACTGAGGCGAACAGACAAAGAAATGATAAATTGTATGTTTAGAAATGTAACTTCAAAGTATTTAAATAAGCAAATTTACAACAATTAATTCATAAAGCAATAGATTAACAGAAACAGCAACCCAATGTTACTGGATAATGTGAGAACTAGGCTAATCAATTTTGAATTAGTAAAAAAGGAAGGATTTGAATTCAAGCACCAAACAAAGAGTGAGACATTACAGTGGAGCACCGTTTATACGTTTCTCGTTTATACGTTTTTATCATTTATACGTTTTTTTGAATGGTCCCGGCAAATTCCAATGCAATTTAACATTAAATAATTTCACTTATACGTTTTCTTGAAATTGCAAATTTCATTTATACGTTTTTTTCAAGAACTCAAGAAGAGAGAAAATGCCCAATTCAACCTCAGATTCCCATTTGCCGATTGTCCAGTCTTAGAAAAGGCATGCAGTCTTAGAAAATTGCACTGAAAAACCTCAGCCAAGTTTTCAACAAGCCTTGGCGGGTTTTAACACCTTGCAAGAATACCTCATTAGCAGTGATTTAAATGATAAAGTTAAGATGGCACTTTTAACTGTGCACAATGAACTTTTTTCTGTGCATTCCAAAAAAGCCCTACAATCTAAAATAACCAAATATTTTGTAGGCCTAAATGCTGAATGAATATGAATAGTAGTACTAGTTGTACCTTAAATCGGGAATAAAAAGTTTTGTATTACAATACTCGTATTTCATTTTCATGTAATATTTTAATTTTCCTCTGACTTTTTATTAAATATATGTTTTAATATAGTAAGAGGCGTTGCAGAAGTATTTATTTGACTTTTTATTGTTGGTTATTACGAAATTGTTCGTAACTTTTGTGAATTTCGTTTATACGTTTTTTCATTTATACGTTTTTTTTTTCTCAGTCCCTTGAAAAACGTATAAACGGTGCTCCACTGTATTTGCTGATTCCAGTGGTGATAATGATGTTCCTGGGAAATTGTAAATCGTCAAACTAACTTCCTGCCCTCTGACTCAGCACTGGTCGATTTATTGTTTTGATAGCAAATTCCTTGAATAAGCACTATCCTTTTTTGAATTATTATTGTGGGGAAAAAATAAAACAAAAAGAAGAAAACAGTAATAATATGTGAAAGATGCGTTGCATTAAAATGCAACTGATCCAAAGACGACAATTTGATTGATACTGAAGGATGAGAATTGCTTGGAGAATGGATACAAAAGACAAGAAGTATACAATAACGAATAGTTGGTCATTAAAGAAATGAGGCTTTTCTGGATGGAAATAATCACGTGGAGATTTAAGATTTTGAAAATTTTCATAGAAACAATGGGATTTCAATGAATAGTGCAGCTTAATTTACAAAATATTCCAATTAAGTATTTAAAAAAAAAAACTAATATCAACCTGTGCTTAAGTTTAAAGTTGGTGGCTGTTCAGGAGCTGCACTAGGAATCTTTTCAGTTATTGGCTCATCAATATCAGGATCCTCACCATGAGCTAAAAGCCTAAAGAAAAACATAAGTAATTTAATATTTCTATATAAATAAATTCCTACTTAACCAATTGTAAACTACCTTTTTCACATCTGAATAAGTTTCTAGTTTAAAATCAAGGTAAAAACAATAATAATAATTGCAACAAAAATTATACTGTGCATATCAACATTCTGAAAAATAAGTAACTCCATTGCATTAAGACGATATTTTGTAGGAGAAGGACAGCAAAGAAAAAGAGTCAGCATGTAAATTTAAAATTACATCCAATAAAAAAAAAATCCTTATGTCCTTATTCTAGAAGCATTGGGGACAATAAGGAAAAGTAAACATAAAAGCAATCAAAGAATAGATAAAACCATGTAAATTTAGTATAATATGAAAACTACTACAGGAATCTTATTTGCTTGAATAATAATAATAATAAGATCAATAAATAGACCGATCTAGCATACGAGCTGCAGAAGCAGTGGAGGTAGGACCGAGTACGTGTATTGCCCATCATCCTGTCCGCTACTGGTCTGCTGCCTCACACATTGCACCACAGTCTCAGCACATTAGAACCTCACAAAAACACTTACGCACAATTCCAGAAGGCTGTGATACACAACACAACACGCATAGTTAGGAAATTTACGGACACAACACAACACGCATAGTTAGGAAATTTACGGACACAACCACACATCCCTAATCATTCTTCCATACGTCTTTAAGTTGGCAATATGGGCTTTGGTCCTTGACCCTCCATGTTTTCTTTGCTGGGGAAACCCAAGGTTTGAAGCTTTTACATAATAATAATAATAAATAAAAAATAACCCTTTTATTTTGAAATATTAAGGCTGGGAGGAGGGAATGTGAAATCAAATTCCTTTTTCATAGAAATTTTTATATTTATATGTAATATTATAGATGCAATTTCAACTACTAATTTTTATTTACTAACAAGTAAACCTTCTCTCCTTTGATACCATATATATTTATCATATATATATATGATACCGGAAACCCATATATTTTCTGAAAGCTTATGTCACAAGTAGAAAAACTGTGAAATCTTAGGGGCAGAGGGACAAGCGTTTAGGAGCTATAGGACCCACAAAGTATCAGCAAAGTGTGTATAGATGGACATATTCCCGTAATGACGTCTCTTGTATGTTCCCGTATGTTGCTGTCAAGTATTAACGTATTGTATGTCTTCACAGGAACACATCTGGCATCGCAATAGTTTTCTGGCCCTGCAGTCCTTTTCCCTATATCAGTTCAACGCTCCTCGTTTCAAGAACTTGATTAAGGATGCTTTTTATAAGGGCGGATACTTGGACGACGAACCTGGAATCTGGATTGTGCTAATGGATTACTGCTTCGATTCATTGACAAATGATGAGTGTGCAAGTGTGAGGCTATCGCTTTTGTAAAATGTGCCCATTGTGAACTGTCTTTCTGCCCGTCTCACTGTTTATATGATGAATTGCACATTGATTGTCAATTCAATTTTTCTTTATTTCATTCCATGCACGTTAAGCCTACTTACAAATAAACCTTCTCTCCTTTGATACCGGTTTTCCGGAAACCTATATATTTTCTGAAAGCTTATGTCACAAGTAGTAAAACTGTGAAATCTTAGGGGCAGAGGGACAAGCATTTAGGAGCTATAGGACCCACAACGAATCAGTAAAGTGTTGTAAACATGACACCAAAAGTTGCTAAAATGCTCGTTTCACGTATTTATATGAACTAATAATATGGTAAGAAGGTGAAGATCTCAATATAAAGGAAGAAACAACTCGTTAAAAAGAAACAATATACATTAAGAAAGCGGCAAGCAACTATTGCTAAACTTTCTTAATCCTCTTACTTCCCTCACTTTCAACATACCTTCCCTCATCATGTCGTCCTAAATGTTGTCTTTATGTCCTAAGTGTTTGTGCCGTCCCTGATGATGAAATAAGCACAATATTCCAAAACTGTCGGTTTATTACCATGTATAATTCTCTCAACTTTGTGTAAGTAAGTGCGTTTTATTTATTTCTATTTTTCTTTAATTTTTATTTAATTCTGAACAGGGAATTTTAAGATAAATTGGTCTAATTGTCTAACCACTTTAAAAAATCCCCCTTGCTTGAAAAATACAGATGGCTTACAATTAAATAAATATGGTTGATTAATAAACTCTCCTTGTTTCATGTTTGATGGATAAACAAAATCCTAACTGTTCGGTATAGTAAACTAATGGCAGAAATTAGGTCATGTCTTCTGCACACACACATTCCCAGTGATTCTTTACTTGACTGCTTTGCATTGCTTAAATATCAAAGGTTTTGTAGAAGAAGTATAAGGGGCATTCAAAAAGAAACGAGCCGGAGGCCGAGGAACAGAAACCAGTACAGGTATGTCAGAAGTATTGGCCCTGGCTGTTGAGGCACTTGCCCCACTGCGATACAAGACGATGAATGGCTGTCTCGTAAAATTCCCGGGGCTGTGTTGTGAACCAGTTCCGCACGTACTGCTTGACGTCGTCGTCCGAGGTGAATCCGAGGTCCCCTCAGAGTCTTTTTTAGGGGACCAAAAATGGCGTAATCGCAGGGAGAGTCTGGACTGTAAGGAGGGTGATCGAGAACCTCCCACTTGAATTTCTGCAAGAGTGCCGTGATTGTGTTGGCTGTATGAGCCTTGCATTGTCGTGGAGCAAAATGACCCCACGGGTGAGCTTGCCTGGTCGTTTTGATTTGATAACTTGACGAAGGGTGGTTAAGGTTTGCGAGTAACGCTGGGCATTCACTGTTGTCCCGTGCTGCAGGAAGTCTATCAGAAGTGGGCCGTCTTGGTCAAAGAAGAACGTCAGCATAACCTTTCCTGCACTTGTGTGGATGGCCTTGGATTTTTTTGGTGGTGGTGACCCTGGATGCTGCCACTGGAGACTTTGTCGTTTCGATTCTGGTACGAAGTGATGACACCAAGACTCATCTCCAGCCACCACTCGTGCCAGGAACTCATTCCCTTCTCTGGCATAGCGCTGCAGATGATCAATACAGTGGGCCATTCGACATGCTTTCTGTTGAGGTTGAAGACTGTGGGGCACCCACTGAGCGCACACTTTGCGCCAGTTCAATCTTTTTGTAATGATGGTGTGAACACTTCTGATGTTCAATCCGACCTCATCGGCGACATGTTTCACTGTAACTCGGCGGTCCTGGGTAACAAGTCCATCAATCAGCTGGACGATGTCATCGGTAATGCGGTGTGGTGTTCCAGGCAGTGCATCATCGGCTAACGACACCCGTCCTTCCCTGAAGCGCTTGTGCCAGGCCTTGACCCTTGCAAGGGACATGCAGTGTTCACCGTACACTTGTGACATTCTTCGATGAATGTCCGTTCCCCCTACTCCTTCTGCTGTCAGAAAACAAACCACACCTTTGCTCTTCTTTAGACGCCTCCATTGCACTGCTTACAACGTGAATGACCTCGTTGGACGATTGACGTATGCTTCTGCTAGCTTTTAGTCATGTGACTTGCACCCGTGACCCTCTAGCGGCGGGCTGCGAACTTCCGCACTCACTCGTGTCCAAACCAATCTTGGTTACACATGCAACGATATTATCCTTCTGTCACCGGTTTGCCCATTACACACTCCGGCTCGTTTCTTTTTGAACGCCCCTCATAGGTAGTATATGCACTAAACACAACTTCCCATATACAGTTTGTTGTTATTGCTGTTATTTGTTCTTTCAGAACTTTTATAGATTTTATTTATTGTAGTCAAATCATTAAAGAATGTCACCTTTATAATTTTACACAAATACAGTATTTATATATATATATATATATATATATATATATATATATATATATATAT
>JAFIDM010002604.1:0-11183 GCA_023159025.1 Thereuonema tuberculata
ATGAAATGTCAGTAATATTTCTTTTACAAACTTCTTTTTTTTTTTTTGCTTGTGAATTTCTTATGAATTTTGATATATAACAAAATTTCCACTTCTTTCAATAAATACTGGCATTAATTTGCAATGTGAAATTTCAGAATTTTGCTGCTTTACAATAAAGTAAAAAATGCAATCATAAGGTAGATATGCCATGCAATTCTTTGTCACCGAATTCAAGTTACAAACCCCTTAATAGTTAATGTGATATTTAACCATAAAGGATTCTACATGCAACTGTAAGTCACACTGTATGGCCAAAAGAATTCGGACATCCCTCTGGAGAAGTTGTTGTGACTTATCGCATGCTATGATGTCAGAGGATGAGATAAATGTGGACCCTGCAGCATCAGACGGTAATAAACGGGCATTAGACAGACAATGAGTAAGTCAGCAGAGCTGAGTGATTTCAAATGTGGCATGATCATTGGATGCCAATGGTGCAACAAATTGGTTCGTGCAATATCGACCTTGCTGCGATCAAGTGTGAGTGATGTCATTATAAAATGGAAACATCTAAGAATGGCAACGATAGGAAATTACAGTGGTAAACCAAAGAAACTCACAGATCACAGCTGTTGAAGCCTGAAGAAAGTAGTGCAGAAGAATCACAAGTTCCCGTTGGCAACGATCGCTAGTGAGTTCCACACAGCTTCAGGAGTCATCGCTAGCACCGGGACTGTTCGTCAGGAGCTGAAACACACAGGTTTCCACGGTCATGCGTGCACTCACAAGCCCAATATAAGCAAGGTGAATGCTAAACGGCAGTTGCAGTGGCACAATGTGCACTGCCATTGGACTGTGAAGGAATGGAAACAAGTACTTTGGAGTGATGAATCCTGCTAAACAATCAGGCAGTCTGATGGACGCATCTAGGTTTGGCGGATAACACTTCCTACCTGAGTGTATTATGCCAACTGTAAGTTTGTTGGCAGCGGCATCATGTTTTCAGGCTCGAAGTTCGGCCTGGGTTCCTTAGTTTCTTTGACCGCAAACATGAACGCTGAGATGTATGTCGACATTCTTGACAGCACTGCACTTCCCATCCTCTGGCAACAGTTTGGGGAAGGACCGTTTCTGCATCAACAGGATAATTGTTCTATCCACAGAGTGAAGGCTGTGCTGCCGTGATTTCAACAGACAGGTGTTGAACTACTGGACTGGCCTATAGAGAGCCCAATCTGAATTCCATAGAACACCCCGAATTGGAAAGAATTGGAAAGCAGATTACACACCAGGCCCAACTGCCTTTCATCAGTGGCCAGACTCACTGCAGCTCTCATGGATGAATGGAAGAAAATTCCTGCTCACATATTTCATAATCTGGTGGAAAGTCTTCCCAGACGAGTACAGACTGGGATTGATGCTAAAGGTGACCCGACATCTTATTAATGTGCCAGATGAATTTCTGATTGTACAACAGTTGGTGTACAGATACTTTTGGCCATATTGTGTATAATAATGGTGTGATAATAATAAATATGTTATGTTTCAAATTTTTTGTTTCTTTCAAGAATTTGAGAATCCTTTAAGTTAAGCTCTTCTTTCATGTGCCAGCCTCCACTACCCTCAATAAAATTTCTATGCTCATTAATTAATCAAAAAAGCACCTAAAATGCATAAACACATTAAAAGTCAGACCCAGTGTTTATAAGTGACATCCCAAAACAACTGTTTCACGGTGAATTGCTGATCATCAGTTGAGAGTAATCATTGTAAACAACCACGTCTTAATACGGAGGTTAATATAAGATATTAACAGTTGTTTATAGTGAGAACTCTGAACTGATGACAGGCAATTCACCGTGAAACAGCTGTTTTGGAATGTCACTTGTAAACACTGGGTCTGATTTTTAAGAAAATTGGACATGTTACAAAAAAAAAAAAAGGTGAACAGAACCAACAAGGACTTTTCTTTATTGCAGACAATAAAAAATGAATAAAAAATGATAAAAAAAAAGGTGGCTTTTAACTGAACAAGCTAGTAAGCTGTTATGTCCTTCTCTGCAATATTAAGGGCAATAAAATATTAAAAAGAAAAAGAAAAAGAAAATTAAGATTAATTTTAATTCTTTTTAATTAAAATTAATTCTTTCAAGATGGAAAAAGAGAACTCTCAAAGACTAAAAACAAGACTAAATTGTGGAATGCAAAACCTTGGGTAGCACTACGGCTGCCTCAAGAGGTACTTGACCACAAGAACAGAAATCATAAAGTAAAAAAAAAAAAAAATTAAAATAAAATTAAATAACAAATCGTTTGAAGGGTGAAAAGAAAAGCAAACAATTAATAATTGAAATTAGGATGTCTTTTGAGTCAAGCTGAGACCCTGGGACGGCCATTTCAAGCTTGTTAAGCTCTCCTCAGCTCTACTCAGCTAGTGCAAAACTCAAAAGGCAAATAAGAGGAAGAATAAGTCATTCAAGATGGAAAAAATGATCCCTCAAAAACTAAATTATGTATTTATTCTTGTTTTTAGGCTTTAAGGGTCACTTTTTCCATCTTGAATGACTTATTCTTCCCCTCGTTCGCCTTTTGAGTTTTGCACTAGCTGAGTAGAGCCGAGGAGCGCTCAACAAGCTCGAAACGGCCATCCCAGGGTCTCAACCTGACTCAAAAGGCATCTGAATTAAAATTAATTCTTTTCAAACTTATTACAAACTATAGCTTATTAACTGGGGTTTTTTTTGCCAATACTAGTTCATTTTTTATATGAAATTTAATTTTTTAATTTTTCTTAAAGCCATGCACCTAATGAATATTTATAGCATTTGTGTCTCCATTCCAGTAGATACATAGAAAATTTCCATCTTTTTCTCACAACTGAAACTGTTTCATCTATTCATAAAATGAAAGAAAATGAAACCTACGATAATCATAAATAGTACAGTTGTTGAATATGTGGTACCAAATAAACACAAATGGAAAATGGAAAAATATTCAGCTGTTAAAAGATAAATTATAGCAAAATAATTTAAAGAAACTATAAAATTCCTACAACACACTATGAACTGAAAAAACAAACAAACAAACTACAAAGATCACCAATCATAACAACAGAATCATACAAAAGTGTAGAATTAGTGACATGGATCCAGATAGATTATTATCTGCGAGACTCAAAAATTTCTACTACAAATGATTAAGATGTTCAGGTTGTGAAACCAAATCTATGATATTTCAATTTGCTAGCCTATTAATAGGGATTTGTACATAGTAACCTTCAGTCTTTAGTTGTGGAATCCAATAAATGTGGAAATTTTCCTTTCTGGCTCTCAGGTTATTTGTAGTTTTTTTTTTCTTTTCATATAACCTCGTAATTTTATATAGTTCACTTTAATGAGAATTTTAAACTTCAAAATCATTTTACATATCCCTTCTGTAATAATTACTGTATAATTTATTGTGCCCATAAGTACTGTACTGTAAGTTATTTTATTTTTTTATTTTTTTAAATGAAACAAAGGGAGAATTCTCCAGTCCCTGTCACTTCTTAATTTGTCATTGCTGCTAGATTACAACTGACAATGGGATTAGTTAATCCCTTTTGATTCCAATTCTTGGAATTTGGGGGTTGGTGAGTGATGACCCTTCTTGGCATCTAATTGTGGACAGCACAGATTAGTAACTCACACTTCAGCCAATCGTTAACCTAGTTTTTTTCTCTTTTTTTTTTCACCAATGAGAAGTGAGTTTTAATTATCCCTATTTAGCAGGAAAGGGCGATTATGAAAGGAGTCTTGTGATTGAAGTAATTGAGTAGATCATAAATCTGATCTTTGGTAAAAATCCGTGGCCTGCAACGATCCCCAACTTGCTGTTAATGAATGATAATGAATGATAATGTAAGTAAGATAATGAATTTTCTCCGAGACAGGTAAGTAGTCTTGCTCAGAAATCCACTGACTCCAAGAATTGCAATATTGGGAATGGAATGTTGAAAACGGTGCACGAGACATTCCAACCATTATACTGATAGGAGACATTTCTTGTGCAGGGAAAGGCACGACCTAGTATGGTGAGAAAAGGCATTAGATGCAATTCCAGACACTCAAAATTATCTTAATTTTTCACTTTCCTTATGAATCAAATTTTAAAATGGGAGGACAGTTTATTTCTTTATGTGCAATTGTTTCACCAGTAAATATACGTATGTATACCAGTAAATATATCTTCCTAGCCTGAATTAAGTAATCATTCTATGTGGTGTAATGAAGAATTAGATGAAGAATTTTATTTCATATAAATTCACTTACACTTATTACAGATTAAACCTTTTCTTTTATTATTGTTATTCAATGAGTGGTGGTGAGTATTTATCAAGTTAGATCTATTGCTTAATACTTTAACTATCATCCGAATAGTATCCATTGCCCTCAATTTACATTTTAACTGATTAACCTTCTGTACTACATCAGAAAAACACAGGAAGTCACAATATATGACATTTAATTATTAAAGTAATATGTGCACATAAATGTGCAGATATGACTACAAATAAAGAAATCAAACTATCAATTTTCTTGACTGTTGGATGAAACTTAACTCTTCAAGCCAGTAAGATGTGCACATGTACGTTCCCATGTGTTTGTCTCACAGGAGGATTGACGTATAGGGGTATGTTCTCTGCAGCGCTAGATAATTGGCAGCCTCCTGCTGTTAATTTTCTACTTATTTCGTAATTTTCCACTGACTGAGAGAGAATGAATAAAGCTTTTATTTTATTGGTTGAATTTAAATTTCCACGCTCTAGTTTAGCCAGAATTTTTTTTTTCTTTTAGCTTCTTTCTTATTTCAAGTCATTTGTAAATACTGCAACTTCAATGAAATGCTGTGATTTAAGTGACAATGAAAATCAGCTAAATAGGATAAATAAAATGTTATATATTATACATCAAGTCCATCATTATCTATTAAAAAAGAATTAAACTATTCTTAAATAAATTCCGCTAAGGGTATAACAAAATGAAAAGAGCAGTAAAAAAAAAAAAAAAAGTATTGCAGGAGAGACATATGCAGGGAAGAAACTCACTGGCTTGGCTTGAATGGTTAAGAAATAAAAATGAAATTATCTTAGAAGTTGCAAAAAAAGAAAAACTCAAGGCCAAAGTAATGTACAATTAAAATATGAATGAAAGAATGATATATTTATTTTAAGATATTGTATTTGTATCTGATTGCAAACAAATCTATTATCAGAAAAAAATTTTATGAAAGCAAATTTCATAATATTAACAACAAAAACAACAGAATTAATAAATAGGAAGAGAACTGCAATGCAGATGCAAACAAACGAGAGAATTTCTGTAAATACCTTAGAAGTAATGTCAGATTAAACAAACTCCATTATATGATCACGCAATGTAAATTAGAAACAAAACATTAGATAATGAAAATTATACATTTATGATTATAGTACAAATGGAAAATATGCTTTGGAAAAAAATTATAAGCTCTTCCTCATCCATCTGAATTTAAATGTACTGATGAATAATAATGTATTTAGGTATTCATGATTTCTGGGGATGAAGCTAATTTGTTTTCCTGGATTTACCTCAACATCTACAATTTAAAAACTTAAGAATAAGGGATGACTTATTTGATAGTGACACTTAAAGCTGCCATTCCTAATGAAAGTAAAGCAACTTATGAATATATGTTTGTTATTGAAAAAACATATAGATAATATTTGTAATAGAAGTTAAAGACAAAAAATAAGACCTTACAGAAAATCAGAGAATTTATAAGCATTAAATAAACAAAAACATTGGAATGAAAGCAAAACTGAGGCGAACAGACAAAGAAATGATAAATTGTATGTTTAGAAATGTAACTTCAAAGTATTTAAATAAGCAAATTTACAACAATTAATTCATAAAGCAATAGATTAACAGAAACAGCAACCCAATGTTACTGGATAATGTGAGAACTAGGCTAATCAATTTTGAATTAGTAAAAAAGGAAGGATTTGAATTCAAGCACCAAACAAAGAGTGAGACATTACAGTGGAGCACCGTTTATACGTTTCTCGTTTATACGTTTTTATCATTTATACGTTTTTTTGAATGGTCCCGGCAAATTCCAATGCAATTTAACATTAAATAATTTCACTTATACGTTTTCTTGAAATTGCAAATTTCATTTATACGTTTTTTTCAAGAACTCAAGAAGAGAGAAAATGCCCAATTCAACCTCAGATTCCCATTTGCCGATTGTCCAGTCTTAGAAAAGGCATGCAGTCTTAGAAAATTGCACTGAAAAACCTCAGCCAAGTTTTCAACAAGCCTTGGCGGGTTTTAACACCTTGCAAGAATACCTCATTAGCAGTGATTTAAATGATAAAGTTAAGATGGCACTTTTAACTGTGCACAATGAACTTTTTTCTGTGCATTCCAAAAAAGCCCTACAATCTAAAATAACCAAATATTTTGTAGGCCTAAATGCTGAATGAATATGAATAGTAGTACTAGTTGTACCTTAAATCGGGAATAAAAAGTTTTGTATTACAATACTCGTATTTCATTTTCATGTAATATTTTAATTTTCCTCTGACTTTTTATTAAATATATGTTTTAATATAGTAAGAGGCGTTGCAGAAGTATTTATTTGACTTTTTATTGTTGGTTATTACGAAATTGTTCGTAACTTTTGTGAATTTCGTTTATACGTTTTTTCATTTATACGTTTTTTTTTTCTCAGTCCCTTGAAAAACGTATAAACGGTGCTCCACTGTATTTGCTGATTCCAGTGGTGATAATGATGTTCCTGGGAAATTGTAAATCGTCAAACTAACTTCCTGCCCTCTGACTCAGCACTGGTCGATTTATTGTTTTGATAGCAAATTCCTTGAATAAGCACTATCCTTTTTTGAATTATTATTGTGGGGAAAAAATAAAACAAAAAGAAGAAAACAGTAATAATATGTGAAAGATGCGTTGCATTAAAATGCAACTGATCCAAAGACGACAATTTGATTGATACTGAAGGATGAGAATTGCTTGGAGAATGGATACAAAAGACAAGAAGTATACAATAACGAATAGTTGGTCATTAAAGAAATGAGGCTTTTCTGGATGGAAATAATCACGTGGAGATTTAAGATTTTGAAAATTTTCATAGAAACAATGGGATTTCAATGAATAGTGCAGCTTAATTTACAAAATATTCCAATTAAGTATTTAAAAAAAAAAACTAATATCAACCTGTGCTTAAGTTTAAAGTTGGTGGCTGTTCAGGAGCTGCACTAGGAATCTTTTCAGTTATTGGCTCATCAATATCAGGATCCTCACCATGAGCTAAAAGCCTAAAGAAAAACATAAGTAATTTAATATTTCTATATAAATAAATTCCTACTTAACCAATTGTAAACTACCTTTTTCACATCTGAATAAGTTTCTAGTTTAAAATCAAGGTAAAAACAATAATAATAATTGCAACAAAAATTATACTGTGCATATCAACATTCTGAAAAATAAGTAACTCCATTGCATTAAGACGATATTTTGTAGGAGAAGGACAGCAAAGAAAAAGAGTCAGCATGTAAATTTAAAATTACATCCAATAAAAAAAAAATCCTTATGTCCTTATTCTAGAAGCATTGGGGACAATAAGGAAAAGTAAACATAAAAGCAATCAAAGAATAGATAAAACCATGTAAATTTAGTATAATATGAAAACTACTACAGGAATCTTATTTGCTTGAATAATAATAATAATAAGATCAATAAATAGACCGATCTAGCATACGAGCTGCAGAAGCAGTGGAGGTAGGACCGAGTACGTGTATTGCCCATCATCCTGTCCGCTACTGGTCTGCTGCCTCACACATTGCACCACAGTCTCAGCACATTAGAACCTCACAAAAACACTTACGCACAATTCCAGAAGGCTGTGATACACAACACAACACGCATAGTTAGGAAATTTACGGACACAACACAACACGCATAGTTAGGAAATTTACGGACACAACCACACATCCCTAATCATTCTTCCATACGTCTTTAAGTTGGCAATATGGGCTTTGGTCCTTGACCCTCCATGTTTTCTTTGCTGGGGAAACCCAAGGTTTGAAGCTTTTACATAATAATAATAATAAATAAAAAATAACCCTTTTATTTTGAAATATTAAGGCTGGGAGGAGGGAATGTGAAATCAAATTCCTTTTTCATAGAAATTTTTATATTTATATGTAATATTATAGATGCAATTTCAACTACTAATTTTTATTTACTAACAAGTAAACCTTCTCTCCTTTGATACCATATATATTTATCATATATATATATGATACCGGAAACCCATATATTTTCTGAAAGCTTATGTCACAAGTAGAAAAACTGTGAAATCTTAGGGGCAGAGGGACAAGCGTTTAGGAGCTATAGGACCCACAAAGTATCAGCAAAGTGTGTATAGATGGACATATTCCCGTAATGACGTCTCTTGTATGTTCCCGTATGTTGCTGTCAAGTATTAACGTATTGTATGTCTTCACAGGAACACATCTGGCATCGCAATAGTTTTCTGGCCCTGCAGTCCTTTTCCCTATATCAGTTCAACGCTCCTCGTTTCAAGAACTTGATTAAGGATGCTTTTTATAAGGGCGGATACTTGGACGACGAACCTGGAATCTGGATTGTGCTAATGGATTACTGCTTCGATTCATTGACAAATGATGAGTGTGCAAGTGTGAGGCTATCGCTTTTGTAAAATGTGCCCATTGTGAACTGTCTTTCTGCCCGTCTCACTGTTTATATGATGAATTGCACATTGATTGTCAATTCAATTTTTCTTTATTTCATTCCATGCACGTTAAGCCTACTTACAAATAAACCTTCTCTCCTTTGATACCGGTTTTCCGGAAACCTATATATTTTCTGAAAGCTTATGTCACAAGTAGTAAAACTGTGAAATCTTAGGGGCAGAGGGACAAGCATTTAGGAGCTATAGGACCCACAACGAATCAGTAAAGTGTTGTAAACATGACACCAAAAGTTGCTAAAATGCTCGTTTCACGTATTTATATGAACTAATAATATGGTAAGAAGGTGAAGATCTCAATATAAAGGAAGAAACAACTCGTTAAAAAGAAACAATATACATTAAGAAAGCGGCAAGCAACTATTGCTAAACTTTCTTAATCCTCTTACTTCCCTCACTTTCAACATACCTTCCCTCATCATGTCGTCCTAAATGTTGTCTTTATGTCCTAAGTGTTTGTGCCGTCCCTGATGATGAAATAAGCACAATATTCCAAAACTGTCGGTTTATTACCATGTATAATTCTCTCAACTTTGTGTAAGTAAGTGCGTTTTATTTATTTCTATTTTTCTTTAATTTTTATTTAATTCTGAACAGGGAATTTTAAGATAAATTGGTCTAATTGTCTAACCACTTTAAAAAATCCCCCTTGCTTGAAAAATACAGATGGCTTACAATTAAATAAATATGGTTGATTAATAAACTCTCCTTGTTTCATGTTTGATGGATAAACAAAATCCTAACTGTTCGGTATAGTAAACTAATGGCAGAAATTAGGTCATGTCTTCTGCACACACACATTCCCAGTGATTCTTTACTTGACTGCTTTGCATTGCTTAAATATCAAAGGTTTTGTAGAAGAAGTATAAGGGGCATTCAAAAAGAAACGAGCCGGAGGCCGAGGAACAGAAACCAGTACAGGTATGTCAGAAGTATTGGCCCTGGCTGTTGAGGCACTTGCCCCACTGCGATACAAGACGATGAATGGCTGTCTCGTAAAATTCCCGGGGCTGTGTTGTGAACCAGTTCCGCACGTACTGCTTGACGTCGTCGTCCGAGGTGAATCCGAGGTCCCCTCAGAGTCTTTTTTAGGGGACCAAAAATGGCGTAATCGCAGGGAGAGTCTGGACTGTAAGGAGGGTGATCGAGAACCTCCCACTTGAATTTCTGCAAGAGTGCCGTGATTGTGTTGGCTGTATGAGCCTTGCATTGTCGTGGAGCAAAATGACCCCACGGGTGAGCTTGCCTGGTCGTTTTGATTTGATAACTTGACGAAGGGTGGTTAAGGTTTGCGAGTAACGCTGGGCATTCACTGTTGTCCCGTGCTGCAGGAAGTCTATCAGAAGTGGGCCGTCTTGGTCAAAGAAGAACGTCAGCATAACCTTTCCTGCACTTGTGTGGATGGCCTTGGATTTTTTTGGTGGTGGTGACCCTGGATGCTGCCACTGGAGACTTTGTCGTTTCGATTCTGGTACGAAGTGATGACACCAAGACTCATCTCCAGCCACCACTCGTGCCAGGAACTCATTCCCTTCTCTGGCATAGCGCTGCAGATGATCAATACAGTGGGCCATTCGACATGCTTTCTGTTGAGGTTGAAGACTGTGGGGCACCCACTGAGCGCACACTTTGCGCCAGTTCAATCTTTTTGTAATGATGGTGTGAACACTTCTGATGTTCAATCCGACCTCATCGGCGACATGTTTCACTGTAACTCGGCGGTCCTGGGTAACAAGTCCATCAATCAGCTGGACGATGTCATCGGTAATGCGGTGTGGTGTTCCAGGCAGTGCATCATCGGCTAACGACACCCGTCCTTCCCTGAAGCGCTTGTGCCAGGCCTTGACCCTTGCAAGGGACATGCAGTGTTCACCGTACACTTGTGACATTCTTCGATGAATGTCCGTTCCCCCTACTCCTTCTGCTGTCAGAAAACAAACCACACCTTTGCTCTTCTTTAGACGCCTCCATTGCACTGCTTACAACGTGAATGACCTCGTTGGACGATTGACGTATGCTTCTGCTAGCTTTTAGTCATGTGACTTGCACCCGTGACCCTCTAGCGGCGGGCTGCGAACTTCCGCACTCACTCGTGTCCAAACCAATCTTGGTTACACATGCAACGATATTATCCTTCTGTCACCGGTTTGCCCATTACACACTCCGGCTCGTTTCTTTTTGAACGCCCCTCATAGGTAGTATATGCACTAAACACAACTTCCCATATACAGTTTGTTGTTATTGCTGTTATTTGTTCTTTCAGAACTTTTATAGATTTTATTTATTGTAGTCAAATCATTAAAGAATGTCACCTTTATAATTTTACACAAATACAGTATTTATATATATATATATATATATATATATATATATATATATATATATAT
>JAFIDM010002605.1:0-11182 GCA_023159025.1 Thereuonema tuberculata
TGTTTCGGGCTGACGGATATTATGTAACTTGGTTCAGTGACGTCACTTTCATTCTTTTTCTAAAACTCAATATGGATGCATATATGTTTATGTTTAGGTTTGTTTATAAATGTTAACATTTATTTATTGCCATTTGAAACCTGAAACGGCTTCAGGTTCAATCCCCGACCTAGGACGGGTTCTAGGGTCCACCCTCTGTAGAATTGGTGGGTACCAGGGGGTTAAAGGGGCTGGTGTTGGTCTGACCACTTGATATAGGGTCATTCCACAGAAAACGTGCCTTTTAAGAGACAAAAATGTTTAATTAAAAATATTGACAAACAAATCTGAAATTTATTTTCTAAGCAGTATTATTCCTCCTATGAATTATAAAATGAATTGTTACATTGTTTCTTCCTTTTCATTAATAAGGAATAAAATAAAATTTTGATATGAACGGAGGATACACAACTGTAACAGAGTATAAGATACAGTAATGAAATCTACCATATTTTAAAAGCATAACTCATAATTTAAGCAAAATTTCAATTTATTCTGAAACTGAGTGGTTACACAGAACATTAACTTATCGCAAAATAGCAGAAAAGAAATTTACCGATAGTAATAAACAAATAATCCAATATCATAAATATTTTAAATTAATTATTCAGATAATGATAATAAACAATATAGTACATATACCAAATCAGTTATTGAGACTCATAATATTTAAATAAATGATTTTGTACCCTCTGTTACGAAATTAATATCCTCCATTCAATGTTAATGTAACGGAGGATACATCTACGGAGGATACACTCTGCAAAATTTCCCTAGTTTGTCATCATTATTGTGAGGTTGGCTCGTGAACATCCTTTAAAATGTAATTGAATTGTATTTAAGAATAATTTCAACAAATTCTATGTATTTTCTCAATTTTATTTACCTGTCTAAGTTGAGAACGGAGGGTACACAAAGATGAGAACCGTGTTGACAAACCTGAAGAAACTGTTTAATAGAATGTAGTTAAACCACACTATTTTTCTCCAAACACAAGACAGAGCTAAAACAAAGCGGCGTCTTTTCCTCCTTCAACCACTCTTTGTGAATACTATTGCCATCTAATGGGAATTTGTTAAAATATCTTCAGAACGGAGGCTACAGGGAAAGTCTGTGACAAACTTTCAAAACTGAAAACATATGTTCAAGCTAACATTTTCTCATTTTTTTTTATGTCGAATTGCAGTTCACCTTTCAATGTAAGAAATACAATTTGACTCACTTATTCAATATTTCCTTAAATTCATGCAATAATTAACCACCCTTCTGACGAAACATTTGTGACACGTAACGGAGGTATACATATCTTCACTGTTGCTTAAAAATTTAATAGAAGTAAAATGAAAGAACAAAGAACACCAATGTTCATATCTTCCTTGGTTTGTATTGCTGTTTATATCCACTGAAAGAAGAACTTTGAATATTTCTTAAGTAAATAAGTGCCTTGTACTTAAAAAGGTACGTTTTCTGTGGAATGACCCTAAAAACTTAGACCCAATGGTCACGACCACCCCCAATCCAACGCGTACGTAGGCCTGTAATGAGATGCTTACACTTTTAACTGTTTGTTGATCTATATTAATATATATATATATATATTGTTTATGCTTAAGTTTGTTTATAAATGTTAACATTTATTTATTGCCATTTAAAACCTGAAACGGCTTCAGGTTCAATCCCCGACCTAGGACGGGCTCTAGGGTCCACCCTCTGTAGAATGGGTGGGTACCAGGGGGTTAAAGGGGCTGGTTTTGGTCTCACCACTTGATATAAACTTAGACCCAATGGTCACGACACCTCCCACCCAATGTAATGAGATGCTTACACTTTTAACTGTTTGTTTATCTATATTAATATAGATATCGTTGAAGTAAAGAGAAGATAAAGGATTTAGACTTTTTTCATTTTGTATGTATATGTAATGTAAGATATCTAATATGTTATCTGGACCCAATGTAGCCACTTCCTCAGAGTTGTCCAGATGCAAAATGGGTTTAGACATAAACCTAAATCACCTAAATCTTGGTATATTTTTGTTCATCTTCCTCTGTGTCTGCATCATCACTTTCATTTTCATCAAAGAACTTCTTCGTTTTCCTGTCCTTTGGGATCTTTGTTCTATGGATTTCACTTCAAGAAGAACAGTCTTCAACTTGTTTTCCCCAGAGTTTTTGTAAAAATTGAACATTGCTGTGTTTTCTTGCACAAATGAAACAAGGGAATCGTAAAGTTGGACGACAGTTGCAACATTCATGTTTGGAGATTGAATTTTCTCACTGACGGAGTTAAATTTTTCAAGAATTACTCCCCATAAGACTGCCATGAAGGTAGTTTCCACTCTTGTAAGATTTCTAAAGATGCCTTTAGCTTGAGTTTGAGTAATTTTTGTTTCCTCTTATCATTAATAATATGTTCAAGGGCTTGTAAAATGACTTTGTAGTCCTTGTTTAAGCTTTTACAAGCCTCCTCTCTTGCTGACCATCTTGTGTTACTGAGAGTTTTCAGAGAAAGATTTTTTGAATTAAAATAAGATAAAAGAATTGCCCACCTATGCGTCGAAGAAGAAAAAAAAAAAAAGTTGTACAAAAGTTGCAAAAGTGCAAAGAAATCTTTAGCAGCACCGGATCCTACTAAATTCATGGAATGGGCAGAGCAAGGCACATAAAATATTAAAGGATTTACCTCTTTTAGTCTGGCTTGCAAACCGGAATATGTCCCAGACATGTTGGACGCATTATCAAAAGATTATCCACGGCAGTTTTAGATGTCCAGTCCATGATCATTTAAAAATTTAAAAATTACCTTAGCAAGTTCTTTACTTTTATGTTCACAGTTCCCTAAGAACTCTAAAGAACGCTCTTTAGGTTCGCCACTTTCCTGAACGTACCGTACTACAAAGCTCAGCTGATCGCTATGGGAAATATCAGTGGTAGAATCCACAATAATAGAAAAATATTTTGAAGCCCTAACTTCTTGAAGAACTGTGTTTAGAATGGTTTTTCCCATCACCTCTAATAACTCTCCATAAATGGTTGATGGCAAGTAAGAAGTAAGAACCTTGTCCTGGGTTTCCGTATCTGTCTATGTGGCTTTTCAAAAATGGATAAAATTCTGATATTAATTCTAGGCACATCATGAAGTTTCCATTATTAGCAGAACCAAAGACTTCATCATCACCTCTAAACGCAAGGCCGCGGGATGCTAGTTTTTTTATAACAGCCACAACCCTCTGTAGAACAGTTTTCCAGTACTTAACTTCTTCTTTTGCTTGCACCAGAAGCTGTTGATCCATCCGGCCCGATTCTTCACCTCTCCATTTGTAAGCTAAGACACAATCCAAATGAACAGCAGAATTTTCGTGTTCTCCTACATGCTGGCGAGCATGCTTCCAATCACTAAAGCCTAAATCAGTTAACTGAGATGACTGTTCACCAAACAATTTACAAGGGCCACAAAATAAAGTACCTTTACTGGGTGAGTAACAAGAAAGTCACAGTTCACTATATTACCGTTTGCAAGCTTTCTTTCAAACAAATTATGTGTTGAAAATCTATTTGCTTCAGGATAAATTCTCTTGGAATTTTCAAACCCTTTATCTTTATTTTGATTAAAGCCATTTTTAGCAAAATAATCTTTAGTTTTGTTATTTATTTCCCAAAAAATTGGATCGTTGCTAATTTTAGAAATATCAGTTTGTGAAGAATTTGATAAGCATACTTCAACAGATACGTCTGCTACTGAAATTGTTTTTGTTGGTTCTTCAAAAAATTTATTTGAAGTGCTTGGTTGTTCAGCAGGCAGAGGTTCAAGTTCAGAATTCTTTGAAACGGAATTAACAAACATACCTTCATTTGTTTTGTCTGACATTTCCTCGGGCCGTCCAGTTGTGGGGAGAGAGCCTTTTTTAAAAAACGAATCCAACTTGAAAGTTTGAGCTATCCCTTCATTTTCCTTTTTCTTTTTTGCTTCCGATATTCCGCGCCAGTGAGCTTTTTTCGTCCTTTCATTATGTTCTAAGATAACGAAAGAAATTGTCCATATAACATCATAATTTTAAGAAATAAAAACTGTTTTGAATATCAAAATCAAACACATAATCACACACAGAACACAGCATCAAACGGTGATGTCAGTGATGAGCCAATAAACACCATACAGTCGCACTACTGTTAGTCCAGTCGCCATATACTTTTTACCTAGAAAAAATTCCGAATTTAATGAAACTTTGGGATGATGTTTGTTGGTGTTCAGTAGTACTACACCCAATTTTCCGAACAAAAATACCTTGTGGAAAATTGGGGGGGGAGGTGAAAAACCGCAAAATTTTTGCACTTTTTTCAGTTTTTTCCAAATATTTCGAAAACGGTTGATTTTAGCGGAAAACTTTTAAATAGTAATTTGTAGAGGATTAAATTTCCTTCAATTTCATTGGTCAAACTTATTTTTTGACCCCATAGGTACCGAGACACAGGACTTCGAAAAAGTGCAAAATTTTTCAAAATCATAAAAAAATGCTAAAAAGGCTTGTTTTCACTATGCAGTTTCCATTTTGCAACATATTTAATGGAGTTATGGTATCTCATTTTCATACTACTGCTATTTCATGCTATTTTCATACGTTCAACCCCCCCCCCCCGTAACCGCTACCTCCTCCTCTACAGGATGTTCATACTACACAGTCTACATGTAAGGTTTGAAAGAGCAAATAACCCAATTTGTCTTTAAGTTGGGGGATTTTTATACGTAGTTTATTGTAATGATTCTTATTGTCTTATAATAAAACATGAAGTATTAAAACAAAACAAATTTAATATTTAATTCAGAAATAGCGGAACATTCTATAAAGTTCGGCCACCGGATTAGCTCAATAGTGAATATTCTGCACACAGAAAAGGAATCCAAAGTGCGGAAAATTGTCCAAAGCATTATCATTCGAAACACTGGAGGGAGGAATCTTAACTGCAGTGATGGAGCAAAATTAGATAATAGATTTATTTCGTTAATTGGGGATTTATCAAATTTTGATTGTTCAGACAATTATGCTTCGTTTAATGAATTGGCTTTATGTTGATTTTTTTTCATTATTACCATGTGATTTATTTGTTTATAATTTATTTCCTTTGTTTTCATATTCTCGCTTGTTATTTGTTATCAACAATCTTTAGTATTTAATCATGTATATTGTTCGAACGATTATGTTTTCTTTTGATGAAATTGGCTTTGTATTTATTGTTCAATCTATGTGATACATTTGTTCCTTTACTTTGTTTTGTATTCATGAATTGGCTTTGTATTTATTATTTCAATCGATGTGATATATTTGTTCCTTTACTTTGTTTTGTATTCATGCACATCCTTTGTTTTCCAGTTTTGAGTCATTAGGCTAGAAAAAGGAATTAACGAATAAATTCCGAAAATTCGCCATATCTGTATGAATATCGTATTTATTTCTTTTGAGTTGAGGAGGTGAGTGTAAGTTTACTAAATTTAATATTGTTAGCGTTTCCTCTTCTTCTTGCTCTTCTTCATCGTCAAGCAGTGCGTCCAATACACTTTCTTCTTCACACTCTCCTTCTGCATCTTCCTCCTGGAGATTAGGCTCTGTCGAATTTTCGCAAGCATGCCCCGAGCAGTTCTTGCAAAGGGTGGAGCACCGCAATCCTGCTTTCTTGCAGCTGCAGGTTACAGTGCTACACCCTTTCTTGCATTTACAAGAGATGATGTTAAGTATGTTGTCCGGGGCTGCATTACGTGTGCTCCTGATGGGGACGATCCCTCGTCTCGTCAGCGACCACCCCCAAACTGACGGTACAATATTGTTACCCAGCCACGTCTGGACCTGGAGGTACGTTCGAAAAACATGGTGGGTGGCCGCGTCTTTGGTAGGTGGCAGTCTGGCCAATAGGAATTTCGGTTTGGCGATAGACTTCGTAAAAAGTTGGTATCGGAGGTTGTCGAGGGAATCTGTTTCCATGTTCCCACCGTACAGTGCCACCAGAAACTTCTGGCCTGCCTCGGAAATCTGGGAGGGGGTGGCTTCCGGTTCTTTGAACACAGCTGCAAGGGGATGTAGGGAAGTGTTCTTCTCGTAAATTCTGCAAAACTTCTTCTTCCCTTGTCCGAAGGGGGTTGACGTGGTGTCACACCCACTGACTGCATGCAGAAAGAGAATGTCTTGTGTGTCAATCTTGCATGAAGCTGCTGCATATAACAATGATGGGGCATTGCCGCTCCCATTCTTCTCGAAATAGATGTTTTTGTGTGAAGTGGAGGCGAGGGCTGTCAGTAACACTAGGAGATCTACATCTTCACCTGCAATGATAACACTGTCATATTCACCTTCGATATTGCTGTGTGTATAATCATCACGTCTGCATCTTCAGTAGCCTGTTTCACCTCAATCCCCTTCGCTCTCACTTCTGTCATCAGCATTGTGATGAAGTTTCTTTTGTTAGTGTTGTTTGATAAAAACGTCTCTTGAGCCATTGTCACTGCAGTTGTTGCTGAAAAAACAAATGTGGTGGACGAGTGCAGTACAGCCCGGCGAGATCTTTCTGCGGCTTTGGTGCTTTGATAGGAGGCGTCGTTAGGATATCCATCAAATACTACTGTGGTATTGCACCCAAAGTGTTTTTGCACATAGTCCACATAAGTCTGGCACGCTGATTGGAACGTGAGTCTTGTGATCTTACTCCATACAACCTTATGAAGTAGGAACCCTCCATCAATTACCGCATATTTTCTGCAGCCAAAGTTTGCTTCTCCTTGCATAGGGGTGAATATTGCATCATATAATGCTGACTTGGTGCCCTTACGCATTCCTTCCTCAGTAAAGAGCGACATTGGGAAGGGTGCAAGTTCATACCTGAACAAATCCTTGAGGTCTTCGTCAGACTGCTTGGCAATGCAAACTCGCTGGAACAGAGTCAGTGGATCGACTGTAACTTTCTTGTCTGCAATTTTCAAAGAACAGGAAATGGATGCGAGGGTTATCACCTTATCCTTTCGTTTCAGCTTCACATTTTCAAACGTTTGTCCCACAATTTTCTTCATGCAGATGATATCAATTTCCCGCGCAGTGTGACAGATCACATCTTCCTGACCGATTTCAGCTACCGTATGGCTCGTTTCGGAGATGTATTTTCGTCCGTAAAACCTCGGGAAATTCAGTCGCTACCGTATGGCTGGTTTCGGAGATGTATTTTCCTTCTTTCCGCTATTTTTCTGCTCGATGCTTTCAATGACTCCTTGCTTTCAACCGTGTTCCGTCTCTCTCTGCTCAAACCTTCGCTCCTGTATATATATATGAGGTCTCCCACCCCCATTTACTTCTTAATTCCTAATAACCGGTACAATTTTCAGATTTGCAAAATCTGATAATTACCCAAATCAACATTCCAGAAATTTTCAGATTTGCAAAATCGGATAATTACCCAAATCAAGTTTTTCTGTAATTTTCAGATTTGCAAAATCTAATAATTATCCAAACCAACATTCCAGAAATTTTCAGATTTGCAAAATCTATTTTTACAAAATCTGACTAAAACTTAAGTCTATAAAGAAAAAAAAAATCGTAAACATAAAATAAAATAATATTTGTTAGGACTAATACATAAATATAACGATATAGTCCGTAACAGTATAGTATGAACATCTTATAGAGGAGGTAGTGGTGGTTGCGGGGGGGGGGGAGTTGAACGTATGAAAATGAGAGCAGCATGAAAATAGCATATAAAATAGTAGTAGTATGAAAATGAGATACCATAACACCATTAAATATGTTGCAAAATGGAAACTGCATAGTGAAAACAAGCCTTTTTAGCATTTTTTTACGATTTTGAGAAATTTTGCACTTTTTCGAAGTCTTGTATCTCGGTACCTATGGGGTTAAAAAATAAGTTAGACCAACGAAATTGAAGGAAATTTAATCCTCTACAAATTATAATTTAAAAGTTTTCCGCTAAAATCAACCGTTTTCGAAATATTTGGAAAAAACTGAAAAAAGTGCAAAAATTTTGCAGTTTTTCGCTCCCCCTCAATTTTTCACAAGGTATTTTTGTTCGGAAAATTGGGTGTAGTACTACTGAACACCAACAATCATCCCAAAGTTTCATTAAATTCGGAATTTTTTCTAGGTAACCCCCCAATTTACACCTATGACGACTGGACTATGTAGGACAAGCGTGCAGGCTGCTCAGTTCTGATCCGACACTGACAAGTGACGAACTGACGATTGACGACTGACCCACATAAAACAAAGAGAAGGGGAGTGGGAGTGGCCGAAGCAGTGGCGGGGAATGCGACTCCCCCCTCCCGCACCACGTCCCCCCACCACCACATCGCCCGCATGCACACACACTGCCGCCAAACCTCAATACGACCTGCGACCTGCGAGCGATACATCACATTAAAAACTGATAAATCTGTACTTGAATGAGCAGTCCTACTAAGAGAGCCGTGCTGGCGTGGTCGTGCGGTCTCGGCGGCGACCAGCCGTGGCGTCCAATGCGCCAGTACCTGGGTTCGAATCCCGGTCGTGGAATGGTTGTTTCTTTCGTCTTCTTCTGTGTGTTGTGTCCGCTGGGGACCCGAAATCTGCTCTGTAGGTAGTGGTCCCCATTTGTCTTCTATATGTTACAGGCTATAGTCCTACTAAGAGAATATGACAGTTTTTGTTTAAAATACCAAAACGCTAATGCAGAGTCTAGTGAAACTAAAAACTATTGGATAATAAAATAACCGGATGGAACATATAATCAGGTTTTCTCTTCTGCATATTTCCAAATTAAAAAAACCTCCAAAAATTTGCCGCCCCTAAAATTTGCCGCCCTGGACACGTGCCCACGTTGCCCATGCGGTAAATCCGGCCCTGGATATATGATTAACATGCTGATTTTAAAAGCAGTCGTGGATTGAGAGAATATTGACATCAAAAATTAAAATAAAAAAAAAAAAAACTAAAATTTTTTTAAAGTTTTATTTTACTTGATGTAATTTGTGTGTGTGTTTTTTTTAATAAATAACAAATTGTTTTTCGTTACTTACGCTAGGCTTCCGGAGCGAAGCGATGGGTAGCCGACTAGTTACTATTAATAATCTTTGTACTGATTACCAATTTCTGATAATGCACTCAAAAATCCTCAAACGTGTTAAATGTATATTCAAAGATGTAATTAGTGACATTTGATCTTTACAAACTCATTTCCATCATTTAGAAAATAATTTCAAGGGCAGATTCAATTTCTTAAATCTTTATATATACAATGAAGCCACGATTATCCGCGGAATTGGGTGGGAAGGGTACCGCGGATAGTAAAAATCGTGGTTAAGACTAGAAAAAGACTTAAAATGAGGTGTAAACACGAAAAAATATTTCTGCATAAAAACTACGTTTTATTATAGGTAGTACAAAAAACATAATATGCAAAACTTTTAAAATTTGTACAGTACAGCAGAAACCTTTCTGCAGAGCAAGAGCCTGCCACTCATCCACAAATTCCGAGAAGGCCTATAGGATTACGATGCACAATAAACCTGACACTGTAGGACCTATTGTACTTTCCCTGTTGTTGTCTTTCCCTGTTGTTTCCCTGTTGTTGTTAAAATTGTTTTTTTTTTGAGGTTCGTAATTAAAAAAATTTTTCACGGCACTCGCGGATAATCGGGGCTTTACTGTAGTTCGACAACTTAATAACCAATAGCATGATTGATTTTTACTAGTTTGAAAATTTTCCAAAAAAATTAACTGTAAACTTTTTATTACATATCGGCACAAACTTAACTAATTTCACATCATACTAAACCTTTTGCTTGCAGTTCGATATTTACAGAAAGTAGAAACTATGTTTCAGGCTGACGGATATTATGTAACTTGGTTCAGTGACGTCACTGCCATTCTTTTCCTAAAACTCAATATGGATGCATATATGTTTATGTTTAAGTTTGTTTATTCATCGCCATTTAAAACCTGAAACGGCTTCAGGTTCAATCCCCGACCTAGGACGGGTTCTAGGGTCCACCCTCTGTAGAATGGGTGGGTACCAGGGGGTTAAAGGAGCTGGTGTTGGTCTGACCACTTGATATAAACTTAGACCCAATGGTCACGACCCCCCCCCACCCAACGCGTACGTAGGCCTGTAATGAGATGCTTACACTTTTAACTGTTTGTTTATCAATCTTTCTGTATCCATTTTCTCTGAGGAATGTATTTGTTTACGCAATTATCTTCTGCTAGCTTTTAGTCACGTGACTTGCACCCGTGACCCTCTAGCGTCGGGATGTGAACTTACGCACTCACTCGTGTCCGACCAATCTTGGTTACACATGCAACGATATTATCCTTCTGTCACCGGTTTGCCCATTACACACTCCGGCTAGTTTCTTTTTGAACGCCATCCATTTGTTAGGACTGCTGAGATTTTGATTATTTTGTCTGTATTGCAAATACTAGTTTTGATTTAATTAATAAACTTCTTTATCTTTTATTTACGGCCAAGTGCAAAGTTACTATAAAAATTACAAGATTTGAAATAACTGATAAATTATTTAAAAAAGCCTAATGTGTAAATACATACCGTATATGCAGCAATAGAGGCCCCCGGCGTTTATTTCCAAAACTAGTCTCGGCTCCCGGCGCTTAATAGAGACCGGCTGCTATTAGAGGCCGGTCATTATTAACAAAAACCTTCAGAACGCAATATTTTTACACATAAATACCGGCTAATATTACAAACAGCTACTTTATTTTAATTTCACATGCTACATAAGACTGTTAAGATAAATGGCAATGTCTTTCTGTACCTTTCGCTGCTATTCGGAGTCCGAATCCGCAATGACGGCTTCGTTGTTTTCCAGTTCACTATCGTCTTCCTCTTCTTCCAGGTTTGTCACGATGCTTTGAATTCTTGCCGCCGACAATTTCTCTCTTCCTTCAAAACACGGCTGATTTTCTTTGAGGCAATGAATTAACGAATCCTCACTGCCGAGAGTAGAACTGGTGATGCCACAATTTTTGAAAGATTCCCGAATCATTTCATTTGAGATTTCATCCCATGCAGATATGATCCATGTCACCACCAGACGTCGTGAAGGTGCGTGCAAATTTCCGCCTCTGGTGAGTTCTTTGTCATTGTCACCTGCCATC
>JAFIDM010002606.1:0-11182 GCA_023159025.1 Thereuonema tuberculata
CAGGCTTTATCTTTCTTTTAACTTTCCTTTTGATAGAACAAATAATAAATATTTGTAAAATACTATTTAGCTTATTGGAAAGAATATTTTCAATAAATTATCTTTATGTGTATATATTAATGGATATAACACTTGATTAATATTTTTATTTACAGAATTTTTAATGTTGGAAATTTCTGATTATTTTCCGTAGTACAGAAAATACTTAGAAATGTAATGTTTATTTTATAAATTGACGTATGGTTTAGATCCAATGTCAGCACTTATATCTCAGATTGGATATCATTAAATCAAATGCTTCCTGGTTGATTAGCTTTAGTGTACTTAACAAATGAAATTAGAATGCTTAAAAATCAGAATATTGTAATGTGTGGGTGCTTTCTCTCGATGTTTATTGAACCTGACCACGGACTTTCTGAAACTTGGCTTAAAAAAAAGAGTCGGTTTCTCCGAGTGGATTCCTATGAATAAATTTCCAAGGAAACATATTGGAAGTCTAACAATTGGCATTGACAGCGAAACAATGAATCGTGGCACATGCTAATCCATATTACAGGCGAGTGCTTTGTTTTGATTCAACTTAATTACATTTAGCCCATTTAACCTAAGATTTTGTAGAACTAATCAATTGTAAACATTTAAAGATAGATTATTTAGATTCGGCGGCCATCAAAATTTACAACTTGTTCCTTTGTAATTATACGACTTTAAACAACAATAAAAGAGCCTTGCAAAATTTAGTCACTTGATGGAGACATCGCCTTCTGAGCATAGTTAGAATTATGGAGAATTAAACTTATTATTATTTTAATTTCGTCATTTTCAGAAACTTAATTCCTCTTTCTTTTCAAATTATTTTCTGTTCTGTTCGATTTACAAGAAATTTCTGAGATTTCCATTCCTTATTAGAAGTTTGTTCGAGTTCTACCTTTCAATTGTAAGAATTATTTCACACTCGATCAGTGCAGTACAAATTATACAATAATTAATATAAAAATTTTATAGCTGATAATTGCTTTGTTTAATCGTTTGTTTATTTACTTCCTTTTTGTAACAAATCTTTTTTTTTTTTTTGTTGGTGAATGGGGGTGGGGGATTTTTATTAATCAGTCAGTCTGTGTCTCTGTTTTCCCCTAATCACTTCTGAACGACTGGATGGTTCTTCTTGAAACGTGGTATGCATACTAAAGAATAAAGATGCTCTAACTTTTATAGTTGAAATCTTTTCCAAGTGGGTCCTTGTTGAGTAAATAGCTCAGAAGGTAGCGCCAATTCTGCATTGGAATCTAAACATTGGACTTCTATGTTACTTCATTATTTTAAACAATATATTTTAATCTCCAAAAAAAAAAAAAAAAAAAAAATATGGTTTTATGTGTACTGCGTAATATTGGATGCAAAAATGAAGCCATACACCTGAATATGATACCAACAAATAAATAAAATAAAAATACACGACGTTTCGCCGTCGAGAAACAGCCTCCTGCGACTTGAGGAGGCTGTCTCTCGACGGCGAAACGTAGTTTTTATTTTATTTATTTGTTGTATAAATTATTTATCATATTCAGGTGCATGGCTTCATTTTTGTATCCTATTTTAATCTCCCTTTAGCTAATCCATTTCTCGTGGTTTGACCTGATTAAAACTAATCCGATTTAGACAATTTAATTAAATAATGTGGCTTTAATTACTTTTTTTTAGAAAATAGAAAATTTATACTGTTTGAGTTTAGTAGATTATACTGTATAAATGGAATACAAATGTATGCTTTTCGTTTCTTTTTTTTTTTTTTCACGACAATTTACAATCAATTTACAGTTTTACAGTCATTTCACCGTACAATTTGCAATTATCAAACTCTGGCTTTGTTAAAACAGATATTCATTCATTTGTAAAACTCTTTTATTTAAGCCGAATGTAATTCAAGGCTATCACCAAGTGATACCCACATTGAGTTCATTTAATATGTCTAGATCATCATGGCACCGTTTGGACGATTCTCAAGTGCCAATGGTTTATTTGGAACCATAGAATTCGATAGAAGTATCATATTCTTTCGCAGCGTTGTCGATTCAATATATACAGACCCCCAATTTTGTCTGCACTACTTTGCTATAAATGGCCACCTAAAACCAGCAGGGCCTAGGACAGGAAATTGGATTTTCTTCAAATCTCCAGTCCATAGGGATTCCAATGAGATATCATTTTATGGGGCTGCAACTCTTGGTTTGGGTTATGAGAATCTTAATAGCTCCTCCCTACTGGGTCGCTAAAAAAAAGAAAGAAATTTTAAGAAATAAGGAATGTTAAGCTCTTAGCATTTAGTAGGCTTAAGTTCTTTTGAAGTTTTTTGTTTAAATTTAAACTTTTCTTCTAAGCTAGGATTTAAACTATATCTTTATTAACTATGAACTGTAATTATGCGTACCCCCCCCCTAACCACCCCAAAAAAAAAGTATTCTGTAAGATCTCATAGTTGATATTTTTTTAGGATATTTAGGGAAATCAACGCAATCTATATTACTAAAATCTTTTATTTCTCTGTCTGTCTGTCTGTCCGGCGCAATTTTCTGTGCGAATGGAAAATAGAAATAATCTTTACAATGAAATTTCCGCGACAGGAATTGAACCTGCAACCTTCTGATCCGAAGTCGGATGTGTTATCCATTAGGCCATAGGGACAACAACTCTTTTTATATTGTTTTTTGACTTATATCTCCGCAATTGTTGTGTTGTTGTTGTGCCCCAATGTTAGTGCAACAATGGAAAACGGTTTTTCATTTTTTATTGTCCCGAGGAAGTCGACAAATTCAAAATTATTGAATTTCATAATGTTGCGTTAACTGCTTTCTTTGGAATCGAGTTTTGTTAGACTATCTTAAATTTTATTTTCTTCTTATTATTACTTTTAATAATTGAATTGTACCTTATTAATATATTTTTGTAAAAACAACTAAACTTATTGATTCATGTGGTTTTAAAATTTATTTAAGCTTCCAACTATTTTGTTTTGTTGTACTTATTCCAATTTTATTATGCTTGAAAAAGAGATGGCTTGAAAAGAGTCTTCAAAACTTCAAAATGTTGCTTTAACCCCTTTCATTGGAATCGATTATTCTTGGATTATCTCATATAAACCATCGTTTTATCATCGATAATCAATTAGTATCGAAATGGACAACGAGAGAAAGGATGAGATCTTTTCAAAGAACTGTTAATAATGTCGTAATCTCGGCCATTCTTGACCACAGGTAAAATTTGTCTGAAGTCTCCGCCAAAGAGGAAAATTTGTCTAGATTCACAAGTCATCAGAATTTGGTGATCTTCACTCGAAAGAATAGTCACAATCAATTCGTCGCCAGGAGCATCGTATATAAGCTATGATCTTCATTTAACATCTATATCAACCAACGTCCATCTAAATAAATCTCTTCTTCAAATATCTATAACGAACAATCTGTACACGGGAGATGGCCTAGTACTGTATAAAAAGAACAGCAAGTTCTGTAGTTTTTACTTCAACTAAAATTTGATGTAGAATTCAGTTATAGAAATGTAGATATAGTAGACTCCCTCTTAACCGGACTTCGTTTAACCGGATCTCCGCTTTAACCGGCCGAATTTTTTTTTATCTTTAAAATGTAAAAAATAGCTAAAAAATAAACAAAACGAAACAAAAAAAAAACCACGTGTTTCGTTATTTAGTATCGGTATCGCACGTATTTCAGATACAATGAAAACATTAGAAGCGGCATAATGCTATGTGAAGCAGTAGTCGTCAGCTTCCCCATTGATGTGATGCTGATAAAAAATAAATGGCGGAAACTATGCGGCAAGTTGCCGAACTTCAAAGCTTCAACAAAAAAAAAGTTACTCATTTTTTTTTAATAGTATGTATTTTTTTTAATAGTATTTTTTTTTAATGGTATGTAACCTACAATACTTTAATACATTGAATAGAATGACGCAATATTTTAATTGTGTATTTATTTATAAGACAAATACATCGAACTTTAATTTATTTCACTTCTCCGATTTAACCGGATTTTCGCTTAACCGGCTTATCCTCGGTCCCATTTAAGCAGGGAATCTACTGTATCTCAGAAGTACCTAAAATGTGCATTATATTTTATGTAACTTACACGACTTTCATAACGTTAGGTTCTATGTATTAAAAAAAAATAGACAAATCAAAACATGCAACTACAATTGTATAGTCGTATATTAATTTCTTTTTTCTTTAAATTCCTTAAATTATTTCAGTGATGTAAACTTGATGAAATCAACTATATTATTCTAATTTGTTGGTGATATCATTATATAGAGGCTTATTCTGTGGTTTTCTGTTGTTGTTCGTGGATGAGTGATTTTAACCACAGCAGTGCGATTTGCAACAGACTTGGCCAGATTTATGAGATAATTATCGGATGGCAAGAAAGTAGGATTGCTGTGTTCCCTCCGTCCCAGGGCTGCCGATAAGAACGACCCAGCAAAAGAAAAATAGAAGCAACTTAGTGTCTTTACTTTCTTTACGATAGCAGATTTTTTGTTCTTTGTCTTAAAAATCAGAAACCAAGTCCTTCAAGAAATTCACTTTCGAAATTGTGTGAAATGTCTAATGGTTGGATTTCTTCGTAGGTTTGTTGTTCCTTTTGTGACCAGTGGGAAGCACTCTTTCTTTTTTTAATGGCTTTTTGCTCGAACTTTGGGAAATAATTTTCGCCCTAACTTTAAAGAAGACTAATCAAGGTAGGTGGTCAGTTGATATTAAAAAAAAAAAAAAAAGGCTGCAGAATACAAACCCTCTCTTTGCTTATGCTTTGGTTCAGGGTTTTGGAAAATAAAAAATAAAATTCAGATTTCTCCAATTGCTGCCATCCAAGGAGAAATCTTGCATCTTAAACACACCCCTATATATCCGTGAAATCAATATTTTTATGTGTATTCATATAGAATTCGTTTTGTAGGAGCTTCAATGTAATGTATCTGTATTTCTAATAAACTTTTTGATGTAATTCGAGAGTTCAAAACATTACAATAAAAACAGTTGAGAACCTCTGCTTTATAATTTGTAAACGAATTAAAAGATGTACAAATAGCTTCATGCAAGAAAAAGAATAAGAATAATGTGAAATAAAACGCAATCTTACTGAAACTATTAACAGTTTCCCTCAACCTAAATTTGGCTTCATGACAAAATCATCTTGCGTAATAACATTTTTTGAGAATCAAATAGTAAATGTTTTTGTTTATTTCTCCAAGTTTATCATCGGTTATAAGATAATTTGTAGTCAAGATTGATAAATGACTTAATTATCTAAATTTGGAAATATTTTCTGCATGATAAAGAAAACAGGAACAAATTCGAAAGAATATTTTAATGATATTAGAAATTGTTGTTTCACAATCATCAAAACTTAAACAAAAGTTCAAAAACCTCCTAATTTCTGTAGCATAATCTTTTATCTTTTCCCAATTCATTTTGTACGGGAGAATAAAGGAACTTATTTAAAAAGATTATTTCTTAATGTCAATACCCTATAGTTTAACATCCTTGTATTACAGAAACAATACTAGCAGCAAAGCCTATCGGACAACAGGCATAAAAAATCTGAAAAATCATTTTATTATCAACTATAAAGTAAATATCTCCTTATAAACTACATTTTTTGTAAAAACAGCTTCAGATCCTTCTATCAGTTGTCCTTGATCTATTAGGTCAAGAATTTTGATTTTGACGTCGCAAGCACGACGTGCTCGAGAAATAGCAACATATAACTGTCCATGACTAAAAACAGGCTCTAGTAAATAAATACCAACCATATCTAAAGTTTGTCCTTGTTAATAAATTTTACTAAAAGTAAGAATGGAATAATTATTATTTTTGACCCATAACGCCGAAAGGCATTTAAATCTCACCTTTGTAATCTAAATACTGCCCTAACTTGTGAACGAAGCTTCTACGGCAAAAATAGTTTTGAGTTTCGAAATCAGCCTAAAAAACTGAGTAAGTATGCCAAATTTCATTAAAATGGGTGCAGTGGTAACAAAATTATTTGGTTTTGAACGTATGTTTTGTTAGAGGTTCAGTTGTCTAGATCAGTTCCCAAGAATAAAATTTCATGGAAACAACATGGAATGACAAAATGAACTAATATTTTCATCCAATTTGAGTACCCTTGATTCAATGGTATCATTGAGAACCGTTGGATGTATCTTAATAGCTTCATTATATCGAGTTACAGACAGACGAACTTAGCCAATTTATATATATTTGATTGATTGATGATTTGATTTGATAGCTGTGTTGTTTCCTGCATTATTTCTATGTTGCTTCCTTTCGTGAGTAGTCAATGACAGATTTTTTTCATTTTATACGTCAGATTCCAAACGAGAATAAAGTTAGGATTCACAGAAAAAATTTGCAATGGGCGATAATAAAGTAAACCTTAAGGAATATCTCAGTATTAAAATTTAAATCTTTTTTTTTTTTTTACTAAAGTTTGATCGATTTTCACTTTTAAAACAAAATTTATCTGACCTGTAACTTTCAATGAATATTTTTGTTAGTAGTATTTATTTAAAATTCTTCAGTCTTTGATCTGACTTCGTATTTGGTTTGAATTAGAAGAACTGAAAATGTATTATTCTTCAATTCTTCCTTAAGACATTACGTGTTTCACTATTGCTGTGCTCTTAATTCTACTGGTATATCTAGATTTAACTGATTGGTTTAAATTGAAATCTATTAGTTTGATCTAATACATGATTCGTCATTTGATAAACACACCTCCTGTTAAAGATTAAAAAGATTAAATCACTGAGAAACATTGATAAAAAGGATTTCCCTTTAATTAAGCTTAAAAGTGATTAGTTACTTACTTGTTAGTCTTTTCGTTTATTCTTTACATCAATGCAACGAAATTTGAAACAACTTCTTATTAAAAAAAAAAAAGTAAAAAAACAGATAACTTGACTTCAAAACCTGAAAACAAAGAAAGTATGAAAAATTTATAGGTTGTAATAATGTATTCAATGAATATTAAAATAAAAATTCAAATTGCAATAAAGGTCTTATTGCAACTTGAATTTTTGTTTTAATATTACTTGAGCAGAGTGAGCAAATCATTCCTCATCTATACAAAAACTATAAGAAGATCGATCATGAAAAAAACTTATGATACCCGTTAATCAAAAGCATAAGTGACACTAAATTAAAGCATCATTGGTTGCGGCACGTTTTAAGTTTGTCCATCCAGACCACAAACAAATATTCTTTTGTATGAACCACACTTAGTAGCCTGGTGGTAAAACGATATTCTATTCTATTTAAAGAAACAAAAGGGAATCATTAGGAACCATATCCGGATTTTGTAAAAGGTGGATGGATCAAAATTCGAGATTTGCGCCATTTTTGGTTTACAATCTGCATGTACCTTTTGCAAGAAAACGAACTTATTTTCCCAGATTTTTTTTTTTTTTAATTTTCACAGTTTGACTATGCATAATATTCAGATCACGTGACATGAACATTACAGACCAGTAGATGCCAGGAATTTTGAAATGGGAAGGAATTATGAATAGAGAGATATATCGGAGGTGAAACTACAGTAGAGTCCCGATTATCCGAGTTAATGTGGACCAAGACTAACTCGGATAACCGAAAATCTCGGTTAAAGCGAAATTTGTAAATAAAATAAATCATGTAGGTTTAAATACAAAAAAAAAAAAGGACGTAAACCATAACTAGTTAATTTTGAGCCACCCGCCTTTTTTCAAACAAGCTACCAACCAAAAATCCATACAACTAAATAAAAATAAAAATTCCAAAGTAATTTCTTTCCTTTATTTTTTCGTATATTATAGAAGAAGAGGTTTATAAGCTTCTCATTAATCCTTTACCCTTCGTGCAATTGGCCTAATACTGTTTGATTTCTCTTCAATTACTAAAAGACCTTTCTTTGGTAGTCCTTCGAATCTTCTTCCTGTGTCCAAAACTTAGGTTTGAATTGAAACCCAATTGAAATTCACCTGAAGTCTTAAATAATCCATGAAAACGAAATGTAACCGAAACTAAGGATAATTGAGTTTTTCCTTAACTTGTGGAATGTTTCAAGATTGACGTATGATGAATCAACTAAAAGAAATCTTTTTCCGCCCGATAATGAAATATCAGATTGTAAAGGAAAACAGTTTTTAGACTTCAGACCAATTGATAGACAAAGAATTTATTTTAACGATGGAATAGTGGATAACTAAGGCTCCAAGGTAATTTCTTATTTTTTTTTTAGTAAACCCTTAACAGTTTTGGCATCGTAACAGATACTTTTAAGAGTATCTCAATTAATTTTCATTCTTTCTTTTTTTGATTCGTTAAATCGTAGTTGTAATACATATGGAGGATTCAGAGTAAAGTGGACCAAGTCCATATTTTTCACATTTTCAGTAATCTAGCTTATTAGATAGGTGGTAATTTATATTTTTTAAAAATGTTATATATTTCTGAATAAATGCCTCACTGTCTGAAAGGCATTAAAATAATAAAAACAGCATTCCCAAAGACCTCCATAAGAACTTTTAACGTCTTTTTTTCGAATTGAAGTTTAGGGATTTGATTCACTTTAACTCTGAACCCTCCATTTATTACTAATGGATTCTTTGGGACATCATCTTTGACTTTGATATATTACGAGCGTGCCCCGCGGTGTCATCCGCGTTAAATTCGATCCTTCTCGGTAATGTTCGGTTCTCGTCGTGCGGCCAAGCCGCCCCATCGCCGCTGCCGCACCCGTTGGTTGACGTTTATGTTTATTACTCCGCTCCTATTGGTCATAGCGAGATGTTATATAGCCTATAACCTTCCTCAATAAACGGGCTATCTAACGTAAAGAATTTTTCTAATCGGACTGTTAGTTCCTGAGTTTAACGCGTTCAAACATACAAACTCTTCAGCTTTAAAATATTAGTATAGATTAATGCATTAACACCATTGTAGAGAGGGACTGTTATCTGCTGAACAGCTAAAGGAAACTTTCGATATCAAAATTTGTGGGAAACTAAAAGCGTCATTGCTTATAAAATCGTATATAATAATAAGCAAATTTTAATGGATTCTTTAGATTTTAATGGAAACATTAAATCATTAAAAGCACTTTACATGAAGATAACAGAAGGGAAATCGAAGCTAAACATAATCTAAATGCACTTCCGGTTAAAGAAAGCAAATGGACTCCGGAAGATAAATTACTGCCTTGTTCAAAACGAAATCTATAAAATGTAATATTTAAAATAAAGTAAATAACGTATTATTTCGTAAAAATTCACAAAAGAAACTGAAATAGCAGTAAGAACTTGTTGATTTTGGAGTCGAAATCATAGGTTGAAATATAAAAAAAAAAAAATTGGTTAAAATGACGTCATTGGCAAAAACTTAAGCCGCTCACAAAGTAATTGCAAGTTTTCTTAGCAATTATTCTCCATTTCCATCAGAAATGAATGTAAAAGCCTGTTGTTATTATAAATCTGACAGATGTATCCCACAATTGGTATCAAGTGAATAAAAAACATGTAAGTACTGACTAGAGAGGAATACTTCATGTATTTCCTTTTGCCTAGACAGCTATATACGTGCATACGTAGTAGCCTAGTCAATCAGTTCAAAATTCAGGAACCAGGTTAATACACTTCCTACCAATATGGTACAATAAAATGGTGTTGTTGTGTAACTCTTTGCTTTAAAGAAAACAACTTTAAATTTTTTTTTATGTCTCTATATTCAACCTTTTATAATTCTGCGAATAATAGTTATGTAAATATTTTGTAGTTTTATTAGCGACCCATTTGGGAGCTATTGTGATAGCGAACAAATTCGGTAGCTATTGCGTTTGTCCTGTCCATCCATGTCTGTCCACACCTAACAATTCCTGAACGGAAGGTCGGATCGACTTCACTATCGTGTTTAAAGGCCCAAATAATATAGAAATAGGGTGTTTTTAGCCCCACCCCCCATGTTCGAGATATTTGGCATTGTTTTCATTGGATATCGTCTATTAGCTTAAATGCCAGAAATTAAAAAATCTTAATTCAGTTGTCAGCTGTAGCGTGATCGGTAAAGTCTCGGACTCGTATGCTGAATGTTATTGGTTCGAATCAATGTATCTACTATAGGCTATTTGTACATAGGCAATGTTCATCTGACACCCTTGGTCTCAAATTTTAATGTGTTTACGTATTTTTTAGGCACTTTTTCTTTAGTTTGATGCCGTAAGAAATTCATTTGAGGCTGGCAGAGCCCAGCACATGGATTTTCTTTTTCTTTATTTTTAATGTGTTTTTATGTTTTTAGTTTTTTGTTTTGGAGGTTCCACTGCTCTTCCTATTCAACTTCCAACTCACCTCCTGTAATGAGACATGCAATGCTCATTCTGACTACCCTCAACTGATGATCGCCTAATTAGCGTGAAACAGGCTTGTCTTGAGGTGTCAGATGAACATTGGTCTCAAATTTTAATGTGTTTACATATTTTTTAGGCACTTTTTCTTTAGTTTGATGCCATAAGAAATTCATTTGAGGCTGGCAGAGCCCAGCACATGGATTTTCTTTTTCTTTATTTTTAATGTGTTTTTATGTTTTTAGTTTTTAGTTTTGGAGGTTCCACTGCTTTTCCTATTCAATTTAATGTATTTCCTTTTATTATTATTATTATTTTTAAATTTTATTATTATTAGTCACCCTTAAATTTGTGCTTCAGCACAAAATTATATTCATTTGTCTTTCATAGGCTATCTTTCTTCTTAAGTCAATTCTTCATCTGAGCAGCAGTCTTAATCTTATTTAATATTCTTAAGTACATATTAGTAAGTAATAAAGTGCAAATAATTAAAGAACGAACACTTTGGGACGTCTACTCAAGAAAGTAACAGGTCAGTTTAAACGCAGTATTTTCTTTTCTTTGTCCCAAATCCTTTGCATAAAACCGATGGGATTTCCTTAAAACTCTTTGGTATGAGGCTAATGTATGGTCCGATTTAAAATGCGAGTACGTTGGTCATCATCCCCCAAAAATGACCCCCCCCCCATCTCCACTCGGTCCCCTCTCTCCCAATGTTTCATGCTCAGTTCACACTATTTCATATATATTATACTAAAGGTTTACGCATTGAAACTATACAATGTATACTG
>JAFIDM010002609.1:0-11153 GCA_023159025.1 Thereuonema tuberculata
TCAGTGTTACCAAATTCAGAGTGACTCAACTTCTATGTGGGCTGACCAATTTTCCTTTGACTGCCCCTAATAATGTAATAGCTTTTTGTGCTTAGTTCTCTAAAAATTGACTGTAGGAGTATGTTAAAATTATCAGAGTTCCTGTACTTTTTTTTCTACAAAAAAAGGCTCCGAGTAAGATGCTACTACAAACTGTTTCTTTTCAAGTCTCATATGATTCCAAGGGAAACAAAAGACCTAAAATTTACCAATTCCTGGATTGGGTAATTGACTTTTTTATTTAAAGAATATATGTATATATATTAAAATGATCTTATCATCTTGTAAAAGAACAGTTATGTTGTAATAATGCATCCCCCCCCCCCATTATTCTTACAAGCAAGCAATTTTTAAGTGAAATCTACAATTTAGTGGATAAAACATAATATGGAAGAAAATTCCTTATTTCATTTTGTTTATTTTTATTTGCATCATGATATTATATTTGAGTTATCTTTTAGATCTATTACAAACAAAATTCATTAAGAAACACTTTTAATTTTAAAAATCTTCACATCAACACATTATCATCTCTAAAAACCTATTCTCTAATACAGAGAATTCATTACAAATGATAGAATTTTATAAAGTGATACATTACATTTTTTGTTAAAAAACAAAGGGAAGGTAATACACCATTAATACAATGGAGTTGATGTGTTAATTCCACATTATTACTAAATTACAATATAATGGATGGAAGAGAAGTTTATAACAACAATAAGAATTTTATAAAGTGATACATTGCATTTTTGTTAAAAAACAAAGCTAACAAAACAATTAACTACATCCAATATAAGAACTTATGTTAAAATTTATGTAGGACATCCACTTTCGAGCCTCGGCCAAAAACCCATTCCTGTACGACCAATCATTAATTCCTACGGCTCACCAACACAGAATTTGAGTAGATTCATCCATAAACTATTGAAGCAACTCCCCTTATTCAAAAAAGAGGTAATTGTTAATAATACTAAAGAACTAATAAATTGTATAAGAGAAACCAACCAAGAAAAAAAGAAATACAGATTGTTCTCCATGGACATAGTTTCTATGTACACAAACATACCGGTGCAGGAGACATTGAATATTATTTAAGAAGTATGTGAAAATAACACAAGCATATTAGATAATCATAATATAGATAAAGATACTTTAATGAATATTTTAAAATTTATTTGTAGCAATTGCATTTTCAAATTCAAGGATAAAATTTACAAACAAATCAAAGGTTTTCCCATGGGTAGCCCCATATCGGGAACCTTGTGTAATTTTGACATGAACTGGATGGAACAACAATTTATATTAAAATGGGACGAGACACATTATAAATATTTAAGATATGCAGATGACATCCTCATTCTGTGGAATGGGACACAAAGACAGTTCAGTAAATTTCATCAATTTGTTAATAAAATTAACCCAAAGTTAAGTTTCACTATGGAAGAAGAAAAGGATGGTTCAATAACATTCCTTGACCTAATGTAATGTTAACATACAGCAACAACAAACTAACTTATGGACACTACGAAAAACAACTAAAAAATAATCATGTATTGAATTTCCACTCAGAACACAACATCAAGACTAAAAGAGCACTGATCCATAATTATCTAAAAAGAATCATTGATAACACAGAAAACAAAAAATTATGGTACAGTAAAATAAATAAGATGAAACTAAATTTTGAAATAAATGAATACCCTAAGAAATTCATTAACAAGTCCATTAATAATTTCTTCAAATACAGACAAAAAAAGAAAATTAAACAAGATACCGACCTCAAAAAAGTCATTAAATTACCTCTTGGTACAAAAATATACAAATCTATTAAAGAATTATGTAAAACTAATGATATCAACATAGTACAATACAAAAACAACCATTTAATAAACCGTGTGGCCGTTGTGTCGGAACCTGGGTTCGAATCCCAGTGGTGGCATGGCTGTTTCTTTCTTCTTCTGTGTTTCGTCCATTTCTACCTGGGACTTACTATCTCAGGGTTATTCTGGACGGGAAGTGAATCTCGTCCCCTCTTCTTGACTTTTACTAGTTTCGCCCTGACGTTGTCAGGTTGAGGTAGTTCCGTGGTCCCTAGTTGGCCAAATTCGATAAAGGAAGGAAAGAAAAACAGGAAAGAGGCTAGCCACAATTTCATGTACACCATGGGGGTTGTATATAAATTAAAATGTAGGGAATGTGGTTCTGTGTACTTTGGAAGTACGGGGCCGTACACTTAATGAAAAGGTACTGGAACACGTATAAGCTTTCACAAACACGAAAAAAGGCATATCAGACTGGGCAGACCACTGCCTGCAAACGAAGCACAATTCCGATCCCATGGTTAACATTTTATTCCAAATTGATGAAGAAAAAGAAGATTCAGGATTGAATAATGTGTTAACAATACCTTCCTGTGTATAAATAAAGAAAAATTTCTAAAGGTTAGTAACTACACTTTGCACAAAATCAAAAAAAGTATTAAAAATGTTGAAAAATTCCTGTAAACTTTGCATAAAATTATAAAAAGTTTTTTAAAAAAATTCCTAAAGCAATTGTCAAAAAATCTTATTGGTATGAACACATCACCTCCATTGTATTAATGATGTATTACCTTCCCTTTGTTTTTTAACAAAAAATGTAATATATCACTTAAATCCTATCATTTATAATGAATTGTCTGTATTAGAGAATAGGTTTATAAAGCTTATCCATAACTGTCTGAAGAAGAGCTCTTGATTAAAGAGTATGAAATATCACTGATATTAAAGGTTTTTAGAGATGATAATGTGTTGATGTGAAAATTTTTAGAACATTTACGTGAAATCCAATTTTTTAAGTAAACTCTTTTAATTTGTTTTTTTAGGAGATCAATATTTAATCAATGGTTCTTGAACAGGAGTCAGAGATTTTGTTTTGTTTTATTTTCTAGGAATGATATCAGATAAAGTAAATAAAATAAGAAAATTATTTATTTATTTATTTATTTTTAAAATGTAAATAAATGTGTGTATATTTTGCCGAAATATACATTGTAGACTCCACTCCTTTTCGACAACACATCATTGGTACCGAAGACCCACAGACCCACCATGCCAAACCTCACCGATAACTGGGGCCGTCACTGCCAACTAGATGATCAGATTCAAGCCATTGCCTCTGCCCAAACACTGGTAACAAGAACGTCCCCAGCCCTACAATACTAAGAACCCATACCCTTCTCCGGTGCCTCAACTGACCCCGTTGCCTGACTCCAGGACTTTGAATGTGTAGACCGCATCAACGGGTAGACGGACGACAACAGATTTGAGTACCTATCCTTCACCCTGGTGGACACCACTGCCGTTGGTTCGATAATGAAGAAGCCACCATATTCACCTATGCCTCCTTCATCACAAAGTTCAGCAACACAATTGTGGCACCCCATCACATAGCCACAGAAGCCGAGTGAATATTCTCCACCCTTGTATAGCTACCCCAAGAGTCATGCTAGTGATATATCCAGGATATAATTCACTTCCTGAATGGTGTAACCATGAAATTACATACAGTGTTTCTACCTTCCATGTGTCATCAGTCAGTGACTTCATCTCAGAATGCCGTCGTTTGCAGCAACATCGAGCCTGTCGCATCACGCCAGACTCTTTTTTCTGACCTCCGGCCAACCATGGCAACCCTCGACTCACAACAATCACTACCTGCCAGCCCCACCAACCACTTGCAAAGCCAGACTGCCGCCTTAACAGCCATTGTCATTGTCCGTCACAACCTTCATGACTTAGGGACAGGCCGAAGAACAGCCCCCGAACAACCACCATGCCCAGTTGAACAACAAATTGACGAGTGTCCTACAAGCGATGGCCACCCCAATTTCAGCCATTGCAATTGCACAACCCAAGTCCAGTGCTATTACCAGGAGCCTCAATCAAAAACCACGATCACCACCTAACCTCCACCGTCACAGTCCCTCCCCATCACCTATCCTGCACTGGCCCAACACAGCAGTTTCCCGCCTCCCGATATTAAGGGTTGTCTTTAGTCCAGCTGATATCCGACCTACCCCCCCCCCCCCCCCCCTCACTTGACTTTTCCGGCACCGGCCGTCAACCTTCCAGCAACCACTCTTTTCCTATGGGTAACGAACACCTCTCGAGCCCCCGCAGTCCTCCCAGTACAAAGCCGAATAACAATGATCGAGCCCACCAACCGCATATGATAACAGGCCTCGCCGACAAGCAGATACCACTGGCTACCCCACTGCCTGTGGTTTAACGGACGAACATCTGCATCAAATGCTTAACCCTAACCTCCTATCGAGAGAAGCCTGCACTCTACCTACTACAACGGTACCACCGCTTATTCGATGAACCCGCATACGTTGCCACATCGAAGCACCCCGCAACCCATCACATTGATACAGGTGACAGCCGCCCCCTGCACTAAAACCGTACCGGGTCTCCCCTAAGGAAGGCAAATAAATAGGATTATGAATTTGCCAGTTACTAAGAAACTTTCTTAAAGTCACTGAGATGTACAAGGATAGTGAATCATGTAAACCTAATGGAATTCTCAGTTTTTTCTCACTGGAGGTTGGAAAAAACCATTGCAATCAGAAGCATTCATTTCTGCCCCATGGCATAAAATACTTTGACCAAAGTATTCAACAGTTTATGAAACATGGTTAATGAAGATATTTCTCTCATGTTGGTGAAATGTATTAATTTCTAATTTATCAAGAAATATTTAGTAATTTTCAGTTAATTTTTGATCATCACATGTTTTGCATAACACTTTTATTAGATATTGCTTGAGACAGAGTAAAGAAATTATACATCAGTGTTCCATAAGGTTTCTGGCTCCCATTTTATTATTAACAACCATGTAATGATTTGTCTTCAAATAAAGTGATTTAATACAACCACAGAACAAAAAGAAGCTTTCCAGAGCTCTATAATTTTACCTTGAATTGAACTTTGTGGGTTTTTTGCGTCATTTTTAAACAAAGTAATAATTTTTAATAAATAAAAAGAATAAGGAACATTCATGAAATTTGTTCTTGATAAAGAGTCGTAGTTCAAATTCCAAGTTACAGATTTCTAGGTCACCTGGATCTAGAGTAACAGTGCTTCAAAGTTAACATGTTTTTCTATAAATGTTGTCGCAACAATACTTAACAGAGATAGGTCCATGTGAATTTTACGTTTTATGACTTCTGAAAGAAAAGTTAGGTTGTTTCTTATGTAAAATTCCCTGGAGATTTCAAATATAATAACACTGTGATAAACCTCGATTAATTGCTAAAGAAGTGTTACCCAAATGCTGTTGATCTTGAAACATGAATATCTTCAATGGCAGGGCAGATACACAGATGGGACTTAAAGATTGGAAAGACCAAACAGTTTCCTATATAGTATGTAATAAAACAGTGGTTTATTGATTGACTCACCATCTGCAGAAGAATAACATGTTTTCGTCCATTAAATTTCTTTCAGCCTTGCGATATATGTTTTTTTCTATTCCTCTGTTCCACCTGAAGGAACCCTTGTTGAAAAATACATAGAAACTACAGGGTGTCGATAATTAAAGTTCACCTATTTCACTCTAGGAAAAAAACTACTTATTGGAATGTCACCAAATTTATTGTACGGCATAATGAATGAAACTATGGGATGTACATTCACTGAAAAAAAAATAGTTTCAAAAACACTACCAGGGGTATTTTGTAGGTGTGTATGGTTTCAGAAATACAAATTTCCGTTTGCACATCCCTCATATCACTATTTAAGCAACAGCCTCAGAAGCGTTTTCATTTGCATTTTGTGTTCAACTCGAAATGATGTTGATTTACGAGAACATGCATTATTTGTGAAATTGTTTTACCAAAAAACAGAATTCTGCACCAGAAGCTTTGCCGAGGTTTAGGTAGTTAAAAGGTATGCGACGAGGTCCAACGACTGTGAATGGATAACGAAACATGCCTTGAATTTGAAGAAACAGAGGCGTTGAATGTGAAAGCCAGAAGAGGACGAAAGTCTTTTGCCACACAGATGGTTCACCAAAGTGGAAGAGGACAGGATTTCAATTTGATCCAGTGTTTCAGTCTGATTCAGTCTGATCCAGTGTCAGTGTTCGGCTTGTTGCACATCGTTGGGCCAGCCTATTGTCACTGTCCAAAAAAATTGTTCCGAACATTATGTGCTGATATCCTTACAAAATTTATCACATTCAACAACTTCTGCCTCCTGATTAACGCTACACTTCTTAGCTCGGATCGAGATTGACCAGGACTCGCCCTGGAACATTCCCATCTGCATGGTGCACTTAACATACATAATTATCGCATTTGGGTGAGAGAAAATCCCAATGCATGTCCGGAAATTCCTTTACATTCTACAAAAGGGACAGTTTGGTGTGGGTTTACATGAACATTCATTGTTGGACTGTTTTTCTTTGAAGAGCATAGGCGCACAGACCTACTCCATGTTCCGTTACTGGCAAGCGATATGCATCATTACCAACCACTTCAATAATTCAGCACTGCAACAACGACAGTGTCTTGATTCAACACTGTTCTTGCAAGATTGTGCCCCTCCACACATCGCCAATTGTTTTAAACAGGTGCTCCTCGATCATATCACTGATGACCGCATCATCAGCAGGCACTTCAGTACCTCACGCTCACTGGATCTCGCCACATGTGATTTTTTGCTATAGGTGTATTTTAAAGATCTGGGTTATGGTGACAGATCTTAAAGCAACCGTATCACTTCACATGCTCAACATTGCCAGCAATCACCTTGCGTTCTACAGCTGAACATGATTTCAGATGGAAGCAGATAATAGTGGTCAACATATTGAACATGTTGTGACGTAACTGTACCCATATCAGTGCTATACTGCATTGTCATGGCCAGCATACACGCCTACAAATGTCCTCTGGTGTTGATTTCTGAAATTATTTTTTTTTCAAGGAATGGTATTACAACATACTATAAATTTTATGCCATTCAAATAAATAGTTTTTGAAGTAGACTGTGTGGAATAGGTGGAATTTAATTAGAGACACCCTGTACTTTGGATCCATTGCTATTCATTATTATACTTAATAGTAATGTTATAATTATCATCATTTCTGTATTGGTTTTTTTTCATGGCCTTAGAAATGGCTGAGATGATGTTTGACTGCTTCCTGCAGAAGCTGGATTCAATCCCCTGTCCTATCAGAGGTTGGGGATTTTTTTCACACTGAAGTCTCCTTCTGATAGATCCTAAGGTTCACACATATGGGTTCTGGAGGGTTAAAGGCAGTCGGAAGTTCGGCTGGTCATCTACATCAACCTAGTCACATTGGTTAGAAGTTTATTAATGGAGTACATTCAGAAAAACTTTCCAGTTATTAAAACTGTACATTGTTTTTACAAATACCTGTGTAGTAAAGTATAAAAATCAAAACTGATTTGTAAACTTTGTCAGCATAAGGGTGATTTTGGTATTTCTGCCGCTGGTCTGTCTTTGCAACGAAGCATGGGAAATCTTCTTGGAATAGGTGGTACAACCAAGAACATTCATCAAAGGTCTGTATTGCAATGTCCTTTTGATAGGCAGATTGTAACTACAAATGTCATGGTAGACTTCTGCAGATTTACAATTTTAAAATATAGTTTTCCATTTATTGATAATAACCAAAACTATTTAATGAAATATCCATCATTTTATGTTTTCTAGGACAACATTGGCCCACAAATGCAATAAAACTACTAATTCACACCAGAGGAAACATGGAAGACAAGTTTACAAACAGCCTGATGAGGAGAACAAAATTATAGGAAGAGGTAGCAACTGCAGTGAATAAACATAGCTAAAGGCCTAACAATAAAGATAAAGAATATAGTAAGAAATAGCGGAATTTAATTAGTACATACAGACAGCATATAGACAAAATGAAAAACAGTGGAGCAGGAGACATGGACACATACCATGCAGACAATGAAGCAAATTCCTCACTCACAAAAACCATTAATTTCAACGTACTGCCAGATAATCCTTGTTCAACAACGACATGCTCCTCTCTAATATCATTCACAAAACCAACAGTCATTCCTTCATAACAATATACATCAACACAAAAAATCACATTGACGTTTGCACTTTCAGAGCTTAATCATTGTTCGGCAAATCTGCCTGATGAGTCCTAACAAGGACGAACAGTTGTCCCACATTCTCATCAATGATTCCTGTTGGTCATATTATATTTATAAGCATGTTAAACTTTGCTATTTAAAAATACAGTCGATTCCATTTAATTAAGATACATTGGAATATAATGTTTTGGTTTGAAATCTGACAGCTACTCTTATACAATTTGTGAGAAAGTAAATCTCTCATTAAATAGGAGGGAAACATGGTCCATGATGGAGAGAGATATGATGAGACTCAACTCATGGGAAAGGAAATAGGGAAATACTTAAGGACCCCACAGTTGAGAACAGCGAATGGATAATAAGGGCCAACCAGGAATTATGGATATTATATAAGGATTTAGATTTGCTAGCAGACATTAAAAGGAAAAGATTGCAGTGGATGGGTCATGTAATTAGAATGGATGAAGGAAGATTAGTTAAAAAAAGCTCTGGCTAGTCAACCGGGAGGTAAAGTTAAGTTGGAAGACTAAGACTGAGGTGGTTACAGGAAGTTGAAAAAGATCATGGTTTACTGAAAGTGGAAAGGTGAAGGCAAAAAGCTGGAACCTGAAATGAGTGGGCAGTTGTCATAAAAGAGGCCAAGGCGCTCAAGACAGCCGTATAGTCTAGGAGTAAATAAGTCATCTCAATTATCACAATGTTTTACATGAATGTTTAATTTATATATGTTTTGTAATTAAATGAAATCTCCTATTATGGAAGTGTAGATGATTCTACACCTCTCCTTTTTATTATTCTTATTTTTAATATCCACTAATTTAAATTATATTATGGGGAAGACTTAGCGATATACTGTCCCAAATAATCAAATAAAACCTTTATCATTTTATATATTGGTATATCTTTATTAACATTTTTTCCAAATAAGTGGCTGCTCTAATGAACTGTTAGCCCTATTAATTGGAATTGGCTATATAATAATACATAGTGTTCAAATACATGAACAGAAAAAAAAAAAACAACCTGTAAGGCGTTACTCAACTGCCATAAAATGTCCAGACCTGCTAGTATATACAGTGCATGCAAATGAGGACATTCTCGGTCTGATCAAAGTGACTGAACAGGCAAGAGCTGAAGTTGCAAGTGCAGAGTAATGAAACACAAAGCTTCCTGGTGAAAAGACATTGTGGACATTGTTATAAATCCCTAAACATAACTTTCTGCAGATGTCGACAGCTTTTCCAACAGTGAACATACTTTGAGCATAGAAGAATAATCAACGCTAGAGATGCTGCTTTGTCTTCTAGAGCTAAACCCTCCGTTTCCGTCATTATAGTAGCGTACGGCACTAAACTGTTCAAAAAGAGCGAAGCACATGCCTTCAAGAATCAAGGAAATCACGTATGACCTGGAGCCACACCACCACCATTTGTGTTGCCTGGTTTTGCCTGACAGGTTTCAACATATCTGTGGAGGACTGGCAACACATAACGACTCAACTAACAAACATCCATAGCCTGCTTGAATTGTCATTAGAAGTTGGTGTCTTGTACTATATTTACCCTTCTATATATTGTATCTGCAGGATTGTTGCCTACGACAAATAGCAATAGTATATCATAGTAAAAAATTAACAAAAATACTCCAAGTAATACATTAAAAACTTACATAACTCTTTATTGAGAAAACAAAAGAACTCCATCTTGGCTATAGCCAAGAGTTATGTAAGTTTTTAATGTATTACTTGGAGTATTTTTGTTAATTTTTTGCTAATTTGAGAATTGAATCTCGGGTGAATAGGGTTAAATATATTAACGATCAAGAATATGGATTCTCTTCAAGAATATAGATTCTCTTCAAAGATAATTTTTTCAAAGAACTGGAGTGTTGATGAAGATGGAGTTTCTAAGATAAATTTATTTGAAGACGAATGATTTTGTTTGAGGATGGAATTTCGTTGCCAATATTTATTTTTCGATTTGGACATTGGTTTTAAATGAAAAGACAATTTATTTTCTTCAATTTAGACATCAGATTTTGGACGAAAAGGACAATTTATTATTTTATTTCAAGAAAAAGGACAATTTATATATTTATTTTTGAATGAGCATGGCACGTTTTTTCGTTCTGTTACGAATTTTTCCATATTTATGATTGTTAATAGTTAATTTATTTTTTATTGGGGAAGAAGACGATGTTTCTTTTCCCTAAGGTGTAAGGCTCGTAAAAGAAAGGTCGCTGAGACTTTCGAAATATAGCCAAGATGGAGTTCTTTTGTTTTCTCAATAAAGAGTTATGTAAGTTTTTAAAGTATATCATAGTGTTTGTTTAGCACAAGCGTTTGTCTTGGTATAAAATGATGACAGACGATGTGTTTGCTGTCATTCAGGCGAAACGAACACCAACCAGTTGGTGTGACAGCATCACGAAGGTCCACCAGTTGGTGTAATGGTATACAATGCCCTCAGTCAATTATTCATTACAATTTGCATGTGCACATTGTTTATACAAAATTTTTCATTCAATTTCTAATGTACATGCATCAGTTTGCATATTTTCTTAAACTCATCTCCACAGTTATGTCTAATCAGTCTGAAATGCATTTGAAACCACATCTCTGTGGGATGGAACGATTGAATTATGAAATCCTCAATTTTGGGAACTTGCCGTCGTATCACTTGTTTTTCACTTATTATGGTATTTATAATTACATTTTTATTATCACTATCTGATTCATTTTCTTCAGAAATACAGCTACTAAATTCATTTCTTCACAAACAACTACCTTTGCTAATTTTTCAGCAGCTTACTTCATTTTTAGATTCCATTACCACAGAATAGAAAATAAACAAGCACAATAGAACACAATTCAATGACCTTGAACCGCTACGGTGCAACAGCAGTCATGATGTATCGCCCATCAGCAGTCATGATGTTGGAATGATGTATCGCTCATCAGCTGTCATGATGTTG
>JAFIDM010002930.1:0-25585 GCA_023159025.1 Thereuonema tuberculata
ATTTTTCATTCTCACAGAAAACTGCGCCGGACAGACAGACAGACAGAGAAATAAAAGATTTTAGTAATATAGATTCAAAATGAAATAAAGCTTTAAGAATGATCATGAAAATCTGGGTCTTTATTCTTATTTAAATTTTATTATAAATAATTAATTTATTATCAGTTATTTAATATGTAATGAATAAAAAACTAGCAACAACTCATACAATGATTGAAATAATTTTACATGCACTGCTCATATTATGCGTTGAATTAAAAACAAAGCTCATTCGAAATCGATTCTGTATTTTAAGTTTTATGTTAGTAAAGTTAATTAAGCAGATGCATGAGCTTTGTTTTTAATTCAACTCATACAATTTTTAAATCAAATTTCATGATACTTTTTATGATGGAAGGAAGGAAAAATTGTTCTGTAAATTTTAAAATAATTACACTTTTTTATTTTGTTATGTTTTTTGAAATCCATAAAACTAATAAAAAGACTTTTATTAATATTTATTTCACTATTTGTTATTTATGAAACAATTTCCTGAACCTTTTTAGTTGCAATAAATTAATTGGTATTTATATCATTATCATGTTTAAAATCCAGTATGTTAACATGGAATGTATTCATAATAGAATTTCTCTTAAGTTTATTGAGAATTTATCTTAACACATTGACATATTTCATAATAAACTTATGGTACTAATAGATTTTCCTTTGCAGTTTAGGACCATTATTTTTTTTTACATTCATTACACTCATACAAATGAGTTAATTATTGAATGTTTTAAGACTCGCTAATTATGGTTCCACTAAATCATTATGGAAATGCTTTAAGATAACTAAACTATTAAAGACTAAACCATTATGGAAATTAAAAAACACATTAAAAACAAATCCCAAATAGAAACCCAGTTTAATTAGTATTTAGAATTGATGCTTTCTTTTTTCATTACACATTTGAATAAATCATGAAAATCATAAAAATTAAAACAAAAATGTTTTGAATCTGTATTTACTTAATGTATTTTCAATTTGCTTTTCATACATAGTTTATTTCGATATATTCTACGTTGTATTCCTGTAAACTTGTATTGAAATGTATTTTTGGATGTATTAATTTCGAACTTAATATATTTAAGATTTTAGTTTTATTGCTGAATTCTGATTCAATGTTGATAATGAATTTTAGAAAATTGGCTAAAATACTGTTCCTCAAGTAATAGATTCACTGAAAGATTAATTCACTGATTTATTTGAATTTCATATTTGTTTGAATCGAATTTCCTTAAATACTGATTAAACTTTTCATATTAACTTTTCTTAAGACTGAGGAAATCAAGTATAGTGTAGGTTATTGAAAGAACACAAGGAAATGAAGATTGAACTGAAATATTCAAAGTGAAGATTAAACAAAAAAAATAATCTTGGAAACGATTTAGCCTCATTTTCGATTCCAAGTACAAGTTGTAATGACGTCAGAAGAAATCACAAATCTTTATTAAAACTCCAAAATACTGCACCACAGACGTATTTCGTCTTATTTTTCAAAGACTTCCTCAAGATTTTTTGGTAACATAATAAACAAATAAATAAAATAAATAATAAAGATCAAAATGGAAAGAGAAATAACCTTCTCAAACCTTTGACAAATCAATAAATAAATTCTATGGCAATAAGTACATCAAATAATACTATTGTCATATAACAATAAGACATTCAAAATATTTTGAAAACAATCAAAAAATTTGAAACTTATTATTACATTAAATGCTACTAACTTACTGTTATTTAAAACAATACTAATTAAATTTTAAAATTTTACTTAATCTTTTGTTTTTTTATCAAAGATTCTCTGAAAATGCTCAAAGACATGTTATTCACTTTCTGTGATTTATCCCTGTTAAAACATATACAGCAATTTATTAAACAAGATTCTAATGCATATCGTTTATACTCATCCTGAATTTTGTAAATGATATTCACTAAAGGATCTGGGTTGTGACCATATCGAAAACAGTGGTCTGCCCATTCAGATATTTTCTCATGTTTATTACGGAATGCCCGTACATGTTCCTCCACCCGTTCTTTAACTGTTCGACCTGTGCTTCCAATGTAGACCCCCTGACAATCTCTACATTGGAGAGCATAAACCACCCCCTCTTTCTCTTTTGAATTTAAATAAAACATTATCTTTGAAATATACTATATTGATTTTATTTTCTTTACATTCTTTTTCTACACAGTTATTAATTTTGAAACCAATGGGGAATACCATGCATTTTTTAAACTCTTCTTTAATTTTGTGTTCTTTTTTTATTGAAAAAAATTTTAAAGATTTTTTTAAAAGAAAAATATAAAAAAAATCACAAAAATAAAGAAGAGTTTAAAAAATGCATGGTATTCCCCATTGGTTTGAAAATTAATAACTGCGTAAAAAAAGAATGTAAAGAAAATAAAATCAATATAGTATATTTTAAAGATAATGTTTTATTTAAATTCAAAAGAGAAAGAGGGAATACAGATCTACACAATATGGGGGTGGTTTATGCTCTCCAATGTAGAGATTGTCAGGGGGGTCTACATTGGAAGCACAGGTCGCACAGTTAAAGAACGGATGGATGAACATGTACGGGCATTCCGTAATAAACGTGAGAAAATATCTGAATGGGCAGACCACTGTTTTCGATATGGTCACAACCCAGATCCTTTAGTGAATATCATTTACAAAATTCAGGATGAGTATAAACGATATGCATTAGAATCTTATTTAAAAAATTGCTGCATATGTTTTAACAGGGATAAATCACAGAAAGTGAATAACATGTCTTTGAGCATTTTCAGAGAATCTTTGATAAAAAACAAAAGATTAAGTAAAATTTTAAAATTTAATTAGTATTGTTTTAAATAACAGTAAGTTAGTAGCATTTAATGTAATAATAAGTTTCAAATTTTTTGATTGTTTTCAAAATATTTTGAATGTCTTATTGTTATATGACAATAGTATTATTTGATGTACTGATTGCCATAGAATTTATTTATTGATTTGTCAAAGGTTTGAGAAGGTTATTTCTCTTTCCATTTTGATCTTTATTATTTATTTTATTTATTTGTTTATTATGTTACCAAAAAACCTTGAGGAAGTCTTTGAAAAATAAGACGAAACATTGGTCTGTGGTGCAGTATTTTGGAGTTTTAATAAAGATTTGTGATATCTTATAGAAGATCTAAGATTTGGTTGACGTCAGAAGAAACTTAAGCCAATCCAAAAAATTAAAAACTGAGAATTTTTACTGCAGGATTCCTTTAGATGTAATCAAATGTTCTATGAAGGACTTTTTGGAATGAACAAGTGTTTGCACTAAAAAACGTTTCTTTACAAATCACAAACTGTTTCAAATTAAGTCTACTGATAAGACGATGTGAAATATTTGAATGAAAATATAGATCTCAACGGGTATAAGACAATTGTAGCTAATTATGGTCTTTGCAAAAGATACTTACAGGGTGAAAATGGCAAAAAACATCATTTCAACCAAAACAAGAACAATTTCTTCAGCGAGAACAGGAGTCTTTACCCAATGGGGTATAAAACCCCATTACAGAGGAACGTTTAAAAAATATTTTAATTTTTAATTGCTTTCTTCCTTTTCCCGTTAATTTGTTTAAATCATATCTCCCAGTGTTAATGAGAGATTGGGGTTTCTCTTGATTTATGATGCATTCTCCGTAAATATTTCCCTTCTTCATTGATATTTTAAAAAAGATAATGATTTAATTTCGTACTTGAATAATTGTTAAATTAAATTATGTACTGTCCTCCAAATGAGAGATGGCCGCCCTGTTTTTGTGAGATCTGCGCATGTATGATCGATTAGTCTGGTCAGGCACTTCCGTCTGATTTTATGACAGGACGCCGCCATTATGGTAATCGCTTGTTACTTTGCAAAAGAGCATTGTATTTATAAATAAAATATATTTATTTATTTATCTAAATACTTATTATTAGAAACTGGTATTGAAATAACGCTAAATAGTCGAGAGAAGTTTTAATTTGGCGTTATCAACATGTCTTTCTCAGTGAAAACAGACGACGGCATCCATTGTTACAGGAAATAATTGATCAGCTGCCGGAAGAGCTGCGCAGTTCAAACTTCCGCCGGCCATCTCTCATTTGGAGGACAATAGTAGGAACCGTTTTTTTTTTAATGTGATTTCTCCGACTTCACTTCCCTGAAGAGGAGTTTTAAAAGAGGATTCACGTTTTCATTCGTAAACCTAAAGGGAAAAGGCTACAGAAAACGGAGTGAATCAGCCTAGTCACAAGAGCAATCCACCAGCGAGCTTAACGCAAAGTTTCCATGGTTCGGGGGTGCAGCCGTCTCATCAACTTAGCTGTCCATCTTCAGGGAATATATAAGACCTCGACCGAGCTTTATGGGACTAATCAGGGTCATCGACTCCGTTTCCTCGATCGTTGAGTCCATCTGGTAAACGTGAGATCTTATACCGAGTGTGCAGCCAAATCAGGAGCGATCGATTTATGAAATCAATGGAATTAAAGCGGAATTAATAGTAGACGAGATAGTGATTATCTGACCAATGTAGGTGTTGACATTCAGGACTAACGGGTTACCGGAAGAAGCCGCCATCTTGGAAGTGGGAACAATTCGATTCATCCGGTTGATAAGCCTATATTACATAAGGATTCCTTGGAAAGAACTCCTCTGTGCAGTAAGAACATTTAATTTATTTAATTGATGACTTTCCAGCGGAGAAGCAGTTTAACTTGCTTTTGGGTTTTTTAAATATAACGGTTCCTTATATTTTATTTGAAGTGTTTTAGAGTTTTTTTACATCCAATATTTCTTATGTTTAAATTTTAAATTAAGAATTTAAATTGTAGTAAAATTTATTTTTTGTAAGAAACTGAATTTCTCTTTAGAAGGTTGAATTATTTATTGGGGATATCCTAGGATATATTATTTATACAATCCTTTACCTTGAATAGTATTTTCGTTAAAATAGCTAGTTTATATTGCTAATGTAGTTAAAGTAAATCAGACGTGGAAAGGTGTTAGTCCTTGTATAGCTTTGGGTTTCTGCTTGTTACTTACTAAGAAATAGAAAGGAAAAAAAAAATATTTAAAAATATTATCTGCTTACATTTAATATTCTTAAGACATACGTAATTAAAAAGTTTCTGTATTTTAAAGGTTACATAGTACTTAATACTTATTTATTGGAGCAAAGGATTTTAGATTAGTATTTCCCGTATTTCATGTGTTTACTTAGTAAATAAAATTGTTTACATACACTTTCAAGACAATAGATTGTATGAATATTATGAAGTTAGTTCAATATATCTTAAAGTTATCAAAGATTGTTGTATATTTTGTATTTAAGGTTAATAAATTATGTTAATTTGAGTTTGTCCTACTTGAAGAAAAATGACGGGATTCCTCTGGGTTAACTCTATTATGTAATATTTATCCCTGTAGTTTAATTTAAGCTACATTGAAGACTAATATCCTTAAGGGTATTTGGTAGCAGACTGCGGTTTAGTTTACCCATCATGGGACTAATCAGGGCAATTTAATTTTCCCGTAGCTTTAATATTTTCTGTCGCTACATGTTGTCTAACGAAAGCTTATATATAATAATTATAGTAATCAACGTTCCTTATAATATTTAAAATCATCCATTCCGTAATCTAAAAACCACATTGTTCCTAAAAGATGGTGTTTTTTCTTTTTTGATAAGTTGCACTGGAACGATTTCATTCAAAAACCTTTTTCATGAAGCGTTCTACAGGATCTATCCATTCGTGGCAAAATTGATCTGGGCATCCCCTCGACACAGCCGATTTGTTCACATTAGGGTAAGGTCTCCTAAATTGTACCATTTTTACTAAATTCCATATTTTTCCTTAATTGGTTGGACAAGAACTTTTTTAGACTTTGAACAATACAAAGTAATGGATTTTGAAGCTTTTTACTTATTTGTGCAAATATTTCAATATGTTTAATACATAGTTTTCAACAAAAAGAAAAAATATGTCAACTGGTACAATTTAAGAAACCGTTCCCTAAATTGTACCACCCTTCCCCTAAAATGTACCAGGCACACAATTGTTGTAAAAGATGAGTTTGTACAAAGATGCTTATGTTTTATTATTATTAGTGTTATTATTATTATTTTGCCAAGAACATTTAAGTAGTACTTGATTAGAAACAGCTGGAATTTCGGAGGGGGGGGGCGATATTAATTTTTTTTTCCCAAAAATATTTATTTACTCCAATTTATTCAGACTTAAGACTCAAAAAGATTGGTAATGGCTCCTACTCGATGTTTAAACGTTGAAGGAGCAAAATGTGCATCCATAATAATAAAAAAAAAGTAGGCTATTTAAGTTACATGAGAATTGAGCGTATTGTAAAGTTAGTTAGAATGATAATTAAGAAGGCCATTTAATTTTTTCAGTTATAATTTTCTCACATAAAATCGTTTTAAATGTAGATTTATTTTCTATTGAATTGTAATATTCATATTTCTTACTTAAAAAAACTACTCGAACTCTAACTCAAAACCTATTAAAAAATTCGAATAAAAATTTAAATTCGGTCAGCTACGTACAATTGAAAAAATTGAGTAACATAATACACATTTTAATTTTAAGCCTTAACATAATACACATAATGCATTTTTAAGCCTTAATGCAAATGGAAACAAATTTTAACGTTGTTTGGAAAATGTTATCTTAAATTGTACCGGTACAATTTAAGATAACTTGGTTGGTACAATTTAGGAGACGTCGCCATCTGGAACTCCACATGTATTCTTTCATTATTGAAGAATCTGATTTTTAATACAAACATGCTATTTTAATGCCAACTAAGTTGAGAATCTTAGACTATGTAAAAATTAGTTCTTGTACATAATTTGTGTTGTATGGGACCTTAAGTTTTCCTTATCAAAATAACTTCAAAAACAGAGAGAACATGAAAACGTCGACTGTGATAAAACAACAGGTCGTAGAAAGATACCGCTAGTAGAGTGGTGCCAGGACATCACAGTGATGATACTACCCGTGTGGCGACGCCACAAGACATACCTGTTACAGGATATCGTAGTGGTACAATTTAGGGACCGGTACAAATTAGGAGACTTTACCCTACCAAGTACCCATTTCTAAAAATAGGTGAAACAGGAAAGTTGGATCAAAACTTTTTAACATTTATAAAAAATACTTCCCAAGGTCTACCCAATGAAGTCTTAAGTACGAATCCATCTATTACCGTTTTTGAGAAAATCGAGTTGAAACATTCGAAAATCACGTGGCCAACTGGGCCCTTGTTCAAAATTTCTTTTCAGCGAATCCCTTTGAATGGACCACAATGAAGAATGTCTACCAATTTTGGGGATTTTGAGGACCGCTCGTGCTTTTTCTTATTTTGTTTTTTAAATTTCATGAAATGAAGACGAATGAAAAAACATACAATTGTTTTCCAAATATTAACATCTACTGAAGACAAACTGTAGAAATGTTTCATTGGTTGTAAAAAAAAATAAATAAATTAGACAACAATGAAATTCTCATTATTTGCTCCAGTTGTTTAAATAGAACTAATTTTAATCATATCAAAGCACATGCAAAATTATTGGCTTAGTTAAAACAATTAATTCTCATTGTTTACGACATTAAAAGAAATCCTTTGTTAAGATTAATAAATAAATATAGTCTGACAGATCAGTCAATACAAACGAGATTTCTCGAGATTAACGTAAAGGCCGAGACAATAGCCTCTTTCCGAGGCTTCTCGCAAAATGTCGACACTATTTTACAAAGCAGCTCACGCAAAGTTATATTGCAAGTAGAAGAGTATTTTGGGAAGGAATTAGTTAAGACAGGAGGTCTCATACCTGTAGAAATGCACATTTCTGAGTTATTTCATTTGCTAATCACAAAATAAAATAAAAAGAATATGCTTGAGTGTTTCATTTCAATTTATGTTTTCATTTCATTTGACAAATTTAAATGAAATGAAATACAGAAAATGCACGAGGCTTTTGCTTTATTTTAGTCTACTTTTCATAACACTGAAAACAGTCAAACAATAAATTCATCGTTTAAACGCATTTTGCTACTGATACAGTCACAGTACTACATTTCTTGAAACCTCAGAAACAGGCTAAAGCCAAGATCTCGGGCTTCCCGAGAATCTCAAGAAATCTCGTTCGTCAAGACTGATCTGTCAGACTATATAATCTTTATTTCTCAATGATAATCATTATGAGAAATTGATATTAGATCAAGTTTTTTCAAGTATCTTTGAGTCGTATTTCCCCACCCCTCCCATAAGATACATTTAAGGTTTTACTTATATGTAAAACAAAATTGCTTTTTTATTTATTTATTTCTATTTAATATTTTATTTTATTTTTATTTTTGCATTAGAGCTGTGAGATTCCGACCACTATTTGATAAACACTGTATTAGAGGCTGATAATGGATAAAAAAATTACTTAATCATATCAACAGAATAATAAACTAAAATATCTAAATAAATTGAAATTATTTTATAAAATACATGATTTTTTTAATATTACTAAGAAACCATTTAATTAATAAGATGAGATATAAACTGGTTTCGTACAGGTTTTTAACCTACCAAAGTGAAAAATTAGTACTTCCAACTTATACCAAATACTCGAATTTCGCTAGTTGGTCCTTGGACTAAAAATGAAAGAAGAAAAAGAATAATAAATAATAATAATCTAATGTAGCCTCCATTCTTAAGATGGAATCATTTCATCTCTTGTATTGTAAAACTTAAAAATTAATAAATCAACTAATTCGTATTCATTTCTTACAGTGAAACTTTTAATTTAGAAGTTAATAATATATAATTAACTAAATAAATAAATATTGTTTGAAATAAGTTTGAAAATTACCAGCTGGTGAAAATTTGTGTAAGATTACAGTTACTGGACAACTCCCACGCTTTTCTTACGAATGAAAGATAGGAGGAAAAACAACCTTATTATATACATTTCCAGGAGAAGCTTACGATATATCTTCATACAATGACCCAAAAATATATCAAGTATTCTTCTATAAATATGTCAGTTATCTAAAAATATACATATTTTCTGATAACATGATTTCTTGATATATTAATACATCTGATATTTCACGTTAACAGAATTCAGAGATATTAAAACCACAATTACTAAACATCCCATTTTTTTTATACAAAGATTATATAAAATACAAAGAAACGATTAATGTTTGATTAAACTTTTAGCAAAGTAAAAGCTAACTAAATTAATTATACGTAGTAGATTCAAAAAAGTATGGATTAAAAAAAGTATAACTTTTTGTTTAGTTAAAAGATGGACTGAAAATTATAAAGTTAGCGTATGACGTCATTCAATCAATGAAATGATGCGCAGTAGATTCTCAATATCAGTCTCTCTCTGACCACATTCCCGATCTAACGCAGCTGTTAAGTTAACCATCAAGTAAGTGTATAAATTACAAATATATTTATGTTTTAAAAAACAAAAACTGCTTATAAATTCTTAGCTTTTTTCTAATTTCATATTCACATAATTTCTAAAGTCCTTATATAAAATATAAGAATCACCTGAGGATTTAAGAATAGTATTCATTCATATCATTACTATATAAATAGAAAATTCATATTATTATCAGATGTTATTATTTTTCATTGAATCGTCCAATGGATTCTAATGAAGTGGGAGACATTTACTAAAAAACAAATTTATTCTATTTTAATCATTTCTCAATTTATTCTAAGAATTTAAATAATCTTTTTTAAATGTTCTAATTTTAAATATCCATTGTAGGTATTAACACTATTGAAATGAAATGTTTAATGATATCGTTAATGATATCGCATTTTTTAATGATCTTTTAAAAATATCGAATACTGGTTAAGAAGATGGAATGTTCCAGAAGTATTTTGTATGAATTAATGTTACCAAGGGAACGAAGGAAGTCAATAGAGTTGAAGGTTAGAATAAACAACACAAATAGATCAATAATTATGTCTGGTTAATTCTTTTATCTATCAGAAATTTATTAATGTTACAATGATGAGGAGAAAATTAATATTCACAACCTTTTTAGTTTAAAAAACGTTATTTTGTGGCAAAAAGTTTTAATACATTAGTGGCCGAGGTCACCAAGCTTCAATTAACTTTGATGGATGTATTGTGGACGTAACTAAAATTAGTGGGGGGGGGGGGGGGATGCCCAACCACAAGTTTAGCCTTTGTTTTAAAATTGTGTGAAAGGAAACAAACATGTATAAAAAGAAAATTTATTCAGAAGCTTGATAAATTTCTTTTTATACATGTTTGTTTCCTTTCACACAATTTTAAAACAAAGTCTAAATTTTTTTCTGGAACAGCACCCCCCACTAATTTTAGCTACGTCCACAATGCAGCCATCAAAGTTAATTGAAGCTTGGTGCACTCGGCCATAGCAGTTTTAGTGGAAAAACGGGCTAAAATTAAACTGTGCTGATGTTTGAATATTCGCTGTAGGAACTATTTAAATGAATGATTTTGAGGAACTACATTGAAAACCCTCCTATTTGTTAATTTATTTACTTTGGACGGATGATTTCTCCAGTTTAAGTTATTTTTAAAAATAAAAAAAAAATATGCAAAATACAATTTATAATGATACATCATTAATTGAAATATATCAATTACTTGTTAGGACAAGAAGTGAAAATAATTTCAAAGCATAACATTGTTATTGATTGGATTAAATATTCAAATATATTTATCCAATAACTTAGTTTTAATATCCACTCTAATTTGAGGGAAATACGTTAGACTTAGTTTATCTATCATCAAACGAGGATTTAAAACTTTTATGTGATTGGTTAACAAGAATTAGTTAACAAGAAATACACTCCCGTGCAACTAAATCGACTCACTCCTTCAGAGCGCACGAAAAAGTGTATGTTTTAAAATGGCTTAACCGATTTTCAAAAAACATTTTTTTTGAAAGCCTAATGTTTTTACTTTACGACATCATTATCATTCAAATCCGTACAATATTTTCCAAATGAATGTGATCTGAACGTAAGCGTAGCAAAATGCAGTCTGAAGGGAAACCACGAGTTGCGCGGCACACCCCCTATAAAATCCCATGTGGACCGATATTTCTTATCAGTCGCTTATCAGACGTTCATCTGTACACATCTCTGCAAGTTTATTTCATTGTTTTCGGAAACCCATGGATACTACGCCAGAAGACGTAGTTGGTGCTTTGTTGCAAGCAGGCCACAGTCAATAAGAAGTCGCTCGTCAACTAAACTTGAGCCAATCTGCTGTCTCAAGAGTATTCAGAAGGTTTCAGGAAACTGGTATCTTCACTCGGAGACCACATACTGGACGGCGCCGATGCACATCTGAGAGGGACGATCGCTTTATCATTTCAACTTCACAGCGAAATCGCCATCTCACGGGCGTCGATCTGCAACAGGAGCTGAGACAAGTTCGTGGAGTAGCTGTTAGTCAGTGGACAGTCAGAAGACGCTTGAAGGAAGCCAACCTCACTCCAAGACGGCCCGCTAGAGGCCCAAAATTGACCGTAAGTTATCGCACAGCACGACTCGAATTTGCTCGGGAACACGTCAATTGGAGCATCGAGCAATGGCGGTCCGTCCTATTCATTGATGAGAGCAGAATGTGTCTCCATGGTAATGATAGGAGAGGCCGGGTCTACCGGCGTCCAGGAGAGCGATTTTCACAGTGCTGTTTTGCTGAAACAGTCTCGTACGGCGGCGGTTCCTGCATGATGTGGGCTGGCATATCGCTTGAGGGAAAAACAGATCTTGTTTTCATACCTGGTGGAGGCCGGAGGGGGGGTCTGACTGCTCGACGATATATTGAGGACATTCTCTTGGATCATGTTGTGCCCTACGCAAGATATATCGGGGAAGACTTCATGTTGGTGCATGAAAATGCACGGTGTCAATCAACACGTACCACTAGGCAATTCATGGAGGAGGTTGGTCTCGAGACGATGGAGTGGCCAGTCCTCAATCCCGACATAAATCCGATTGAGTATTTGTGGGACGAGCTCAAAAGGTCCGAGCCAGAAATCAAACTCCGTCTAATATCAACGAGCTCAAGATTGCACTGGAGGAGGAGTGGAATGGATCCCCCAAGACTTTGTCAAAACCTTATTAGGGTCTATGAGGAACCGCATGCAAGCCGTCGGACAGGCAAGGGGAGGCAATACCAAGTATTGATCAATAAAAGTTTCCTTGTTTTGGTTGAATTTTTTGTTGTAATTTAATTTTATGTATCTACAATTTTTTTCCTAAGCATGCATTTTGCTTGGTGTTTTCATTCAAAATGCATTATAAAACAAAATATTGTACAGATTTTAATGATAATGTTGTCATTGCAAAGTAAAAACATTAGGCTTTCAAAATTTTAGAATAAATAAGGAAAGATTTCTTTCTAAATATTATTATTATTATTATTTCTATTTTGTTTAGAAATTAGATCTGTGTCTCTTAAATGTTTTTGTAATCATTGACTCTTATTCATATCCTCACCATCTCTATTTGTAAGATTTTTCATAGTTTTAAGTTAATTTTAAAAATAATAGGAAAAATTGCTATTTTTTTATTTATTTATTATTATATAATTTGTAATTTTACTCACTAAGGCTATCCGCTGTGATTCGCGACCCAATATTTGAAAACACTGCATAAGAAGCATACTATTAAGAAAACATAATCAAATCAAAGAAAACAAAATAATTGAATAAAATTTTAAATTAAAAAAAAATACTGGCATTAATAACTTTCTAATTAAACTGTCTTTCTAGTTAACAATCGGCAATTGACATTTTTGTAAATATAAAACCCTAATATATATAAAAATTGACTCAACAAATCTTACATTTCTTTTTCTCAGCATTCTATATTTCGTCCTGAATTAGAGGACTTCAGGAATCTTCATTAAATACAAAACATAATATAAAAATATAAAAATAAGCAAGAGAAAACCTTTCTCTTCTTACGAACACAAATCATTATAACAAAGTAATTTGTAACAAACAAATCATATTACAAATCATATTAACAAAGTGAATGTAACAAGCAAATCATATTACAAAATTAACAATCGCATCATATTATAAATAAATACTATTGTTAATACAATATGAATTAATATCACATCTAAATTGAACAGACATGTACATTCTTTTATAAATATTTCACTTAAATGTTAAAAATTCTTTAAGTTTTTTGTTTTTAATCAAGGATTTTTTGAACAAACTTAAGGAGACATCATTTACCTTCAGAGATTTATCTCTATTAATGCAGACACAACTATTTATTAAGCAGGATTCTAATTTATATCTTTTTTTCTCATCTTTAGCATTGAAAACATTGTAAACGATAGGGTCCGGGCAGTGACCTTTGTGTAAACAATGTTTAGCCCACTCTGATATATTTTCTTTTTCATTTTCATTTGCCGTCGTATGTTCTTTCACCCTCTCCCTTACCGTACGGCCTGTGCTTCCAATGTATATTACCCCGCAATCTCTGCACTTCAATGCATATATAATTCCCATTCTATCTAATTGACTGCCTTTTTTCCTAATTCTTTCTTTTTTGAATAGTGTGTTGTCTTTATAGTAGATAATTTTGGTGTCGTTACTGCTGCATACTTCTTTCACTTGTTTATTTATATTAATCCCTATAGGTAAGCTTAGATATTTTACATAGTTCTTGGTTGTTTCTTCATTTTCTTTAAATTTTACAAATTTTCTCTTTTTGAAAAAATCATTAATAACACTTTCCATAAATTCTTTTGGATACTCATTTATTGTTAATATTTCTTTCAATTCCTTAATTTTATCTATCCAAATCCTTTTATCATGGGTATAATTAGTGATGCGTCTTAGATGACCTTTAATAATTTGGACGACATTGTTATAATCTGGGAGGGTACAAAAAGGCAATTCAGCAGATTTCTTAATTACATCACTACCATAAATACTAATATGAAATTCATAGTAGAGGAAGAAAAAGACGGAAGTGTTAATTTTTTAGATATAAAAATAAAAAAAAAAATGATTCTGAACTAATAAAATGTGAATATTACAGAAAAGAATTTCAAAGCAAACATATGATTAATTTTAATTCAAATCATTTAATGTCTACAAAAAAAAGAAATTATTAAAGGTCATCTAAGACGCATCACTAATTATACCCATGATAAAAGGATTTGGATAGATAAAATTAAGGAATTGAAAGAAATATTAACAATAAATGAGTATCCAAAAGAATTTATGGAAAGTGTTATTAATGATTTTTTCAAAAAGAGAAAATTTGTAAAATTTAAAGAAAATGAAGAAACAACCAAGAACTATGTAAAATATCTAAGCTTACCTATAGGGATTAATATAAATAAACAAGTGAAAGAAGTATGCAGCAGTAACGACACCAAAATTATCTACTATAAAGACAACACACTATTCAAAAAAGAAAGAATTAGGAAAAAAGGCAGTCAATTAGATAGAATGGGAATTATATATGCATTGAAGTGCAGAGATTGCGGGGTAATATACATTGGAAGCACAGGCCGTACGGTAAGGGAGAGGGTGAAAGAACATACGACGGCAAATGAAAATGAAAAAGAAAATATATCAGAGTGGGCTAAACATTGTTTACACAAAGGTCACTGCCCGGACCCTATCGTTTACAATGTTTTCAATGCTAAAGATGAGAAAAAAAGATATAAATTAGAATCCTGCTTAATAAATAGTTGTGTCTGCATTAATAGAGATAAATCTCTGAAGGTAAATGATGTCTCCTTAAGTTTGTTCAAAAAATCCTTGATTAAAAACAAAAAACTTAAAGAATTTTTAACATTTAAGTGAAATATTTATAAAAGAATGTACATGTCTGTTCAATTTAGATGTGATATTAATTCATATTGTATTAACAATAGTATTTATTTATAATATGATGCGATTGTTAATTTTGTAATATGATTTGCTTGTTACATTCACTTTGTTAATATGATTTGTAATATGATTTGTTTGTTACAAATTACTTTGTTATAATGATTTGTGTTCGTAAGAAGAGAAAGGTTTTCTCTTGCTTATTTTTATATTTTTATATTATGTTTTGTATTTAATGAAGATTCCTGAAGAAGTCCTCTAATTCAGGACGAAATATAGAATGCTGAGAAAAAGAAATGTAAGATTTGTTGAGTCAATTTTTATATATATGATGATAAGAAGAAATACGTAAGTTGTAATGCAGATAAAACCCTAATTTTCTAAATATTTTGTATGTATTAAATTTAGCGAGAAAACAAATTATAAATCAAGTAAAAAATATTGGATTAATCAGAACAAAATTACATTAGAAAAAGAAAGAAATGCATTTTAATTTTAATTGATTTTGTCATAGGAAGAATATTAAGGTTATTATTATTGAAAACTTTTAATTTTAATAAGAGAAATAAGGTTTTAGATATTTGTGGATCTGATTAAAATAGAAATTCTTTCAACTGATGAAAAATATCATCCATGGATCGGAATAAAAATTAAAACAATACTTTTCAAAGAACTTTGTAGACTTAAGAAATGTTTGGATGATTTCGGCAACAATCGATTCTTTAAAATTAGATATCAAACACAGGCACAAAGCTAAAGGATGGATTCGCACCTTGAGTTATCACCGGGAAGAGACTGGGACGGACCGTTTCGTTCTTTAAATAAGACTACTCAAAAGAAATAACAAAATAAGTGACTTACATCAATGACTTAAGACGTGACTTAGCAGGAATTTAGACTTACATCAATGACTTAATAACTGACTTAGCAGGGATTAAGTCTTTGGTGGAATCTTTTGCTTTAATCTGTGATAATCCTGAGTAAAAGGATTCTTTTCAAAGCAATTCGAATTTGAAACACATATTCGGAATGTAGAGAAATCCATAGAAGTACAAATGATTTTTTTAGTTTCGCTTTCGCTTTAGCTTTAATGACGTCTCAGATGCTTGCTTTTAACTTTTCTATGACTTTATCTTCAAAATTTCCTTATGTGACACAATTTCTTCTGGCTTAGGTCGCATCGCTACTCCAAATTTCAATCCTCTGCTAAGCAACTATTCTTGAGCGGCAGAAAGGTATTTGTTACTTAAATTAATAACTCTATTTAATACAACATTGAAAAATACCAACGGAGCATGTTAGGCTATAACAATTTATTAATGTGGAGATCAGGAATCGTCTGAAAAGTTCGAAAAAATGTTCGCGACCCTGGTGATCACATAACGAAATCTGTAGTCTTGAAGAGGTGATTGGGACTTCATGATGGAACCATTGTCATTTCCTTTTCGATTCATTAATTAGGGCAGTAAATATTTTAGAACGCAATTTCTGAAGCAGCATTTTAATAGAGGAAGTAAAGTGAATCTCAATACCTCTGTCCATGACTCTCATAGCCTTACTAGTAGGTAGGAGGTCCGACTGTCGCCATAGACGCTTCGATATGAGGTACAGACCTAGACGCTACTCTTCTTCTCTGCAGACGGATGAAAAGAGAAATTAAAAATATATATTATTTATAGTGCTAAAAATACAACGTTTATTTTTTTGTGTTTTGGCCTTCAATTTTTATGTTTAAACAAACGGTAGATATGTTTTATTTGTTTTAAAAAAAAACTGAATAAATTCGATATAAAAATAGACGTAAAATTATAAAGTTAACGTATGACGTCATCTACATTCAATCAATGAAATCATGCGCCGTAGATTCTCAATATCAGTCTCTCTCTGACCACATTCCCGATCTAACGTAGCTGTTAAGTTAACCGTCCAAAAATATATTATAAAGTATAAATATGGAGAATGTTCGCCAACGCACTTGTCTAATAAATTAAAAACATTCAAAAAAAATGTTGCAAACTAATTAAGAACGAACTAAAAACATAAAAGAATTTATAAAAGATAAAAACAACTAGTTTCGGCTTCCTATACTGAAGCCATCTTCGGGTTTGGTAAGATAATGAGTAAAACAGCCTTATTAAGCTAAAGACATTCCAACAGTAAGCTGCGTGGAATTGTGAGTACTCTATGAATCTTTATGATAATTAGGTTGATGATCATTATAAAACAGGGGAAAGGGGGGAGGGTTGTTAATTATTGTTTTGTTTTTCTCTTTTTTCTTTATCGGAAACCATATTTTCCTATGTTAAAACAGACAAACAATCATTATAACAATATGGGTTAGTGATAATATGGATCGACTCCTTACATTTGCGTAGGAAGGTGTTTCTTTCTCTACATATTATTTGTGCTTGGGAGACATTACAATGATTTCTGTGCACACAGTGTTCTGCCACTTCTGATTTTTCAATGTACTTGTTCCTAATGCTGCAACCATGTTCCGTCATTCGCTCCTTCACTGTTCTTTTACTCTCGCCCAAGTACATTGAAAAATCAGAAGTGGCAGAACACTGTGTGAACAGAAATCATTGTATTAACAACGAAATACAAATTTTATATATTGAAAGAGACACCAAGATAAGAAAGATAGTAGAAAGTATGCGTATCCGGAACACAAAAAGAAAAAACATGAATAGGAATGATGGTATTGAAATAGAGAAATATTTCATAAGATTAGCTAAAAGTTTTATAGATAAAATGTGCACAAAATGTAATAAAAAGGTTACAATCAAGGAACTAAATTGTTAAGCCCTATTATATATTATGTTAGAGAAAACAAAGATTGTAAGTAAATGGTATTGGTTTCAAATATTGTTAATATTTTCTCGAGGAGTTTAATGTATACTCATGGACAAAAAAATTAGCGCACCAAGAAATAATTGCGGGATCGTAACGAAACTTGCAATGAAGGTACATGTCGGGGAGATATGCAAATGATTAGAAATGCAGCGTGATTCCGCATTACGTATAGCCGGTAGAGGGCGTTGAACATCGTACTCTGTGGAGTATAATACAGGTAACCAAAGCTTGTTTGAGTGTGCTGAATCATTTACAAAGGAAGAGCTGAGATAGACATGCCATTACGCCATGTTCGAAGACAGTATATGCAGTTGTCGCAGTTTGAGAAAAGGAGAATCGTCGGGATGATGGAAGCTGGGTGGTCAGCTAGGCGAGTAGCTCGTCAATTAGGCCGCTCTGATTGTGTTGTGAGGAGGTGTTCGGACCATTGGACCCGAGAGATGTCATGTACACGAAGACCAGGCTCAGGACGCCCTCGACAGACCAGTCGTCGAGAAGACCGCCACATAGTCAGAAATGCACACGTACAGCTAACTGCTTCATCGGCCGCCATCCAGGCACAGGTAGCACCTTCACTAGGGGCCTCTGTGTCTTCTCGAACCATACGAAGGCGTCTGGCTGAAGGACAGTTGGTATCGCGGCGCCCATTACGTGAGCTGCCCTTGACGCCCACCCATCGACGCCTCCGTTTGGAGTTTTGCCGCGCACGAGGAAACTGGACTGCAGCGGAATGGAACCAGGTCGTCTTTAGCGACGAATCCAGATTCAATCTCGGCAGTGATGACAATCGTGTTCGTGTGTGGAGAGCCCGTGGTGAACGCTTCAATCCTGCCTTTGCTGTACAGCGACACACCGCTCCCACAGCTAGTGTGATGATATGGGGTGCCATTGCCTACAATACACGGTCACCCCTAGTATTGTTCCGTGGCACCATAACAGCCCAGCGGTATGTTCATGAAATCCTGCAACCACATGTGTTGCCACTCATGCAACGGCTCCCAGGAGCCATTTTTCAACAAGACAATGCTCGGCCTCATACGGCAAGGGTGTCACAAGACTGTCTCCGCACTGTTACTACCCTTCCTTGGCCTGCCCGATCCCCAGATTTGTCTCCAATCGAGCATATCTGGGATCATTTGGGACGACGAGTTGGGCATCCCACGAGTTTGATCGAACTAGAGGCAAGGTTACAGCAAATATGGAGCGAAATGTCTCAAGACATCATACAGAACTTGTATGACTCAATGCCCGATCGTATCGCATCGTGCATTCGCGCTACAGGGGGGTCCAACGGAGTATTAACTCCTCCGTTCTTTTGCATTTTTCTCTGAAATAAATTATCCTTTTTCTTTGATTTTCTTATCATTTACTTATATCAAAGTAGTCATTACGTATGTAAATTTTCGTTTCATTTTGACGACTCCTTCTTGGTGCGCTAATTTTTTTGTCCATGAGTGTAATTTGGAGTATTGTTCTTCAACTTATTGTTATTTTAGGCTTGAAAAAGAAAAGATGTGTAATCTTTTTGAAAATTTGCTTTTTCAAAGTAATTGTAGTTTTTATATTTAAAGTTAGTGTGATGTTTAAAATATTTAATAGTAGAGGAGAAAACGTCTTTAGGAGAAAAGATCTACTAAAAAAATATAGGAACTTTAAATACAGTTATGAATTGCGATGAAGATGATGAAAATGGAAATGATCACGATGCAGAAATAATAAAAAAACCTTCTTATGTGCCAAAATCATTTGAAGAACAATCCGACGCGGATTACATTTAAAGAAAATACTGAGGGGTTTTTGGTGCATTGCAAAGATGCGAGACGTACTATGAGCAAAAACACTTTTCCAAACAAAAAAAAAAATCAGACAAAATTAACAGACTTTATTAGTAAAATTTAAGTACGCATGTGGTAATGTATACTTTACGTCATTGAAATTATTACTTTTTTTAATAATATTTATTGTTTACGTATTGCAAATCTGTTTTAAGTAGTTTAAAGTAATTTTAAAAGGTGAATCTCTATTTAACGAATTTTCTATATAACGAACTTTTTCTCGGGATTTAGCAACTTCGTTAAATAGAGGTCCGACTGTATATATATATATCCATCAGTTGTAAATCTGTAATTAAATACTTAATTAAATTAACTAAATTTTACTAAATTTTTGTCTTTAATATTATATTTATTCATTACGATAAATATTTTATTTTCTTTCTTCAGAATGACGAGAAAAACAAGACATCGAATCCAGCAGAAGTTCTTTAAAAACTTAATGTTTGAGACCAACTTAATGAGAGAGGAGTCATTTTTAACAGACTTCCAATTGATCTGTGAAGATAAAGAATTCTGGGTTCACAAAGTCATTCTCTCAGCTGCCAGTCCTTATTTCAAAGAACATTTCAAGAGAAATTCCCAGACAACATCATTACAAATGGATTTCATCAATTCCAAAACACTGGACACTGTTTTGATGTTCATTTACCAAGGACGTATTGATCTAAGAAATCAAAGTCAACTATTCCTCAAAGACTTATTAGAAGCTTTTGTAAGATTACAGATTCCTTTGATGAACAATTACTGTTTAGAACAGCTTTTAGGCAATGAACAGTTTCTTTCTCATTGGAACACAATAGAACAACTCAACAATGATCTAATTCAACAAAGATATCTGGAATATTTACACAAAAATATCAAGAGCCTGAAAACAACAGAGAGTTTTCTTAATCTTAGATTTAAACAACTAAAGGCTCTTTTGAACTGTCCTGTTTCTAATCCTTTAAATCAGGAAGAATTAATTTCTTCTATTCTGTTGTGGGTGAAACACGATCAGTCAACAAGATTGAATAGAATCACTGATCTTTTAACAACCATTGACTTAGACAGTCTTAGTGATTCATTATTATTGAAACTCATGGAGGAACCTTTGTTAGAAGATAATTTATTATTTAACAAACGATGTAGAAAATTATTTTCCAATGAATTAAAGAAAAACAGAAATCCTGAGGCTTTAAAATCAATTGAAAGAAAAAGAAGAATAAAAAATGAAACCAAAATTATAAATTCTCACAAAGAAGAAAAGATTATGGAGAAGAAAAAGTCACTTCGAGAAACAAATTCTGAAATGGAGAATAAAAGCATTTGCCAAAGAAAATCAAAAGAAAAATCAAAGGAAGTTAAGGTTCCCTCTTCTGAGGATATTTCTAAGAAACAAAGACATGTTTTCAAAGGCATCTTAGTTTATCATCGTGGAGAACACAAAGGACTGTTTGAATATAATCCTAATAATGAAACTCTGACAGAAGTAAAAGATCAAATGCTCTTGAATTTCTTTTCATCAAGAGCTTACTTTTCTGCTGTTTGTGGTTTTGATAATTTTCTCTTCACTTTTGGTGGAGAATTTTATGACGAAGCAACTGATGATGAGAAAGTAACCAATAAATGTTTTAGGTTGGATTTATTGGAAAACAAATTCCTGGAAATTAAGCCAATGAATAAACCTCAACGTTTACCAGTGGCTGTGAAACTACATCAATTTATTTATGTTATTGAACAAGATTCTTTCATGGAATCGCATGAACGATATAATCTGATAACAGAGTCATGGGAGCCAATGGCAAGCAGCCCTTATCGATATTCTTGTAACAGTTATTCCGTATTGTCTGTTGATAATCGTTTGTGTTTTATTGGATGGACTCATTTACTCTGGTATGATCCACAAACTGACCAATGGAGTCAAGGAGATCCTTTACATGATGCCCTCCAAAGGAGAGGATCTCCATCTGCAGCTTATGTTAATGGGAAAATATATTTAGTGTTTTGTAATTTAAGTGGCGTCTATCGTTTCGATCTCGAAATGAAGACTTGGAATAGAGCCACTACACCTGATCAATCACAGAATGGATTTACTTCTATTACTTGTCTTAAGAAATCCGATCCACTGGAATTTTTAATTTCGGATTACAGTGAATACTTTATTTTTAATCCAGATAATTTTCCTAATCATTGGAAGCGTATTTCAAAAGTTCCAATTAATTATCCATATACAATTTCAATTGGAGAATAAATAAAATGGAATAAATTCAATATAATTTATGTTAATTCCTTATTTTTCTTCTGTTCTTTGCTAGATTTAGAAGGAATTTTTCATCTGAATTTTTAAACATTTTATTCTTTGAATGTTTCATCTTCACTTTTATGTTAAAATTATTAATTGAATTAAAATTCAGAGAATTGAAATTTTAATTGACTTCAGAAAATGAATAAATTTTGATATTTTTTTTATTTTGATTTCTTTTATTTAAAATGACATTTATTTTCTTCCTGTCTTTCAAGGTACACATGTCAGTATATCACTTTAATTCTGAATTTTTTATATTTAAATCCGAAAAAAAGTGTTATTTATCTTTCCATATTTATATATTGAAGAATAGATTCTTTTTATTTATTTAGTAATTTCGTAGTTTTTGAAATGAGATTACAGAATAACATAGAAACAATAAAATGTCCGTTTTTGAATAGACAATATCAAGTATCAAAAATATTAGAAATACTTACTTATTTTAATTATTTATTAATTTCTCAGAAAGAGATATTAAAAAATGGCAGTGAGAATCATTGGCCTATATTATTTTTAAACATTAATTATTATTGTTGTTGTCTTCTTAAAGTTAATAAGTATTAATAAATAACAGTAAACAATATATGTATTATATAATATGTAATTTATATACTATTTGTTGTACATAATCATTGGTATGGTAATGCAGATAGTTTATATAACTTGGATATCACTACTTTAAAAGTTACACTACATTTATAGTTCAATAAAAGTTGATAAACTTCACTGGAACCATTTATTCATTAACAGATATTATTTGAGTCTTTCACTGTTAAATATGGTGGTCATAAATGTGTTTATGTCAACTATTCTGTAAAACGATGGACTGTTCTGTTAATATGTATCACTGTAAATACGCGTCTAAATGTTCAAAATTCTTCACTTACTTGATGTCTTCAATCGTATGAAACTTTCTTGTATACGTACTTGCACGATGCACTTAATAAAGCCAATTCCTACGACTTTATTTGATTCGGCAATGCATATGTTCCACATATGCATTTAATTTCTCGGCACAATGGAAGTCTTTACGAATGAACTAACATAGGCACTTTACACGGAATTAGATACGTATTAATCTTCTTTTTACCTCTCTTCGGGATATTTCAATCCATCCCTTTTATTTATTTATACCTACTTGATCACAGCCATCTTCGTTTTTTACTTCTAACATCTGACAAACCCAATTCACGCGGCAACCTGATCACAATCAAAGATGCACGTCTCGCGATAGTCTTTGATTAAAGCATTGTTCAACTTTCCTTACTTAAATTTAATTATTCAATGTTTAGTCATAATTTATAAATATTCCAAAATTAATCACGTGACATTTCGTTAAAAGTATAACTTTACTATTGTTTCCAATAGGAATGATAACACATACAAAAATATTATGGCAGTAATTACACGGAAGAAGTTTCTGTGTTACTTTTCAGTTTGTGATTTATTCCTTGCGTCTCTGTCACTAAAAAAAATTATATTCCGTTCAGACCAGAAGTGAAGCGGGAAGGAATACTGCACGTGATTGGTGCTGCTTTTTATACAAAAGAACCAATCACGAGGAGATTCAACGTTTTGATGATATGTCTGTGTAGAATTCACAGTTCCTTATGAAAATTTTGTAAGGAAAATTAATAAAGTTAAATTAAACATTAAGTTTTATTAAATAACTGATTTAATTAAACAATCAATGAAAGTTTCAACATCTTTTCTACTCCACGACATTTTAAAAATGGCGCATACTTCGTTGCCGTCGATACTGTGGAGTGACGTCATTACTCTGTAAACGCATTATTGATTATTGTTAAAGAGAATACAGAAAAATAGGATTCTCTATATTTCCAGTTCTGCCACTGAAAACAAATAGAGAAACAAATCACACGTTAACATATATCCAGTGTTAGTGAATCTGATAAAAACTTAATAGAGAAACTTTTTCTATGAGAATTGGTCTTTTCCAGTTCTGCCACTAAAACCACTCACAGAAACGAATCACACGTTAACATATATCCAGTAATAGTGAGTCTGATAAAAACTTAACAGAGAAACTTCTTCTGTGAGATTTTGTCTTTTCCAGTTCTGCCACTGAAACCACACAGAGAAACAAATCACACGTTAACATATATCCAGTAATAGTGAGTCTGATAAAAACTTAACAGAGAAACTTCTTCTGTGAGATTTTGTCTTTTCCAGTTCTGCCACTGAAACCACACAAAGAACCAAATCACGTGATAACATAAATCCAGTATTAGTGAATCTGATGAAAACTTAACAGAGAAACTTCTTCTGTGAGATTTTGTCTTTTCCAGTTCTGCCACTGAAACCACAGAGAGAAACAAATCATACGTTAACATATATCCAGTATTAGTGAATCTGATGAAAACTTAACAGAGAAACTTCTTCTGTGAGATTTGGTCTTTTCCAGTTCTGCTACTGAAACCACAGAGAGAAACAAATCACACGATTGAAAATGCGATTATTCAGTTGGAAACATTTCTTCTGCTTTAACTCATCACGCTGAAACGGGTGAGCCGATTTCTACAAAACTTGGTATGAAACTTGTTAATGGTTCTATTTAAAATATTTACATTAATGTAATTTAAATAATAAAAATAGGATTTTTTGATCTCTACCCACTCCCCTCCAACGCATAGTAACGGAGTGTTCTTAATATTAGCATTCGATAATCGCCTTCATTAATTTACCATAACGATTTAAACTTGAAGCATCTGAATCAAATTAAAATTAACCTAAATATGATTATCTTTCAAAATATAGATTCTATAACTGAAATTCCATGGAATCGAAAGAGACATTGTTTAATTTAGATTTATTATTCAAATGAACTGAAATTATGTCTTCATTATTAAACATTTAAACTAAGGAATTTTCTTATTTGTTTTCAGAATCATTGTAGAAACATAAACACAACAAAAAGTATCAAATGACACCGAATCAATTGTGTTCCTTTTTTTAAGACCGTAAATAAGAATATATAGAAATATAAATAAAAATATTGATCTTAAACGTTTTAATTTTGATGTATAAATAAAAGAACAGAAATAAAATAATAATAAAATCGTTCGAACTGTTTTATTAGAGGAGGTCACTTTTGAGAAATTGACGAGTGGAGACAAAACAACTCGAGTTCATGTTTAAATTGTTCATGTTTAAATTGAGTCCCAAAATTAACGTTGTTCCAAATTTCAATAAAATTCTTTCCCAAACGCTTTAGCATTGGATTGTAGAATGGGAGGGGGATATTTGCAAGAATGGGAAATAGAGACTAAAATAAATGGACTCATATTTCAAATTATGAACATTGTAGAAAATTCTAAGGACATCGGTCTAATCGTTTTAGTGTATATTGCAATTTGAAAAAAAGAACAGAAATGTTGAAGTTGAACAAAAGACTTTAGAAGCACTGGGATGTTCTACTACAGGCCATGAAGGACTTGGAAGAGGATATGGTTTAGACCCACAGCCCCTTTCGACCAACAGGACTATCAGCATTTCACAGAGGGCTTGGTGGACACTAGGATGACAAACAACCGTGGAAATAGTCTCATTTATTTCTTCTGATAAAAAGAAAAGACAGACAAATAAAGGTTTCACTTAGGAAGTTGTAAAATGTTGAAGTATTTCATT
>JAFIDM010002931.1:0-21510 GCA_023159025.1 Thereuonema tuberculata
ATTATAAAAATATCATCAACATACCTCTGAAAGAAGTATGATGAATTATCAAAGAGAACAAAAAAAGAATATTCCAAAAACTGCATGGAAATTTCCGCTAAAATCATTGATGAGGGGAGCCTCCATGAATAACCCAAGATGCTGCAATACAATAAGATCATTGGTCATAAAGAATTGGTTAGCAAACAACAATTCTATTAGACAAATCAAATCTAGTTTTTCTTTTGAACTGTCATCTTCAAAATAAAAAGCAAAAACTTTTATTAATAATCTATAAGTAATAGACGTAAAGAGATCCTTAGCATCTATAGAGAATAGTGTACTAGTTTCTTTTATGGATACAGATATCACATTTTCACAAAAGTCTTCACCATTTTTAACAAAGCTTATAGGACTGTTTTTAAATTCTTGTAACTTTGTAGCCATTATCTTAGAAATCCTTAATAATAAAGATCTATTTGATGATAGGCCTAGTTGCAAATTCGTTGTTTGAGTTCCTGGGCTTATGAACTTTAGGTAAGACCTTCATTTTGGGGAAACTCTATTCTTCTTCTAGTATTTCTTCTGTGCCTTCACCTAGATCGATTTTTCTACCTAAAAGCCTAACATTTTTTCTAATCTTTCTATGCACCTGATCAAATTCACATTTTTGGATTTCAGAATTTTTCTTTTTATTGATATGTAACTCAATCATTTCTTTATAATTCTTAGTATTTAAATACACCGTTTTATTTCCTTATCGGAAGGAACGATGGTAATATCCTTATTTTTACATAAATTCCTGTAAGCTTTAATTTCCAATGGTGATAAATTACTTTTCTGAGTGACCCCTATTTTGTAATTGTATATAACTAGAACCCTTGAAGATTTTATAGTGCGTGATGATGAACCCTTTATGGGTTGGAAAGCCTTCATTTGTAAATATGTCATTTTTTAATTAGGTGTGTAATTTATAGTTTTTATTGTAAACTAGACTATTATTACAAAGTTGAAAAGCCTTCCCGATTGGTCAGTTAATCTGCCCTGTGATTGGCTGAGTCGGGGGACCAATCAGCTGCGTACGAGCTCTCTCTCCCAGAGACGGACCGCACAGAGAGCTTTCGAGCAAGCCAGAGGCGGACCAGAAAGAAAGCTCAAGAGCATTTGAAAATCCATCCGAAATTGTAAATAAATGTAAATAAAGTGTGTGTGCCTTAGACTAAACTCCGCCGTTAGTCCTGTCGTTTTTGATCACACATCACTATGACGAAACTCCCCTAACCTGTTACAATTTCAGTTTGTACGAAAAGCAATTATTTTTGTTTTTCACTTACCAAAAAAAGTTCAAAACAGAGAGCTTTCTTTTTTATAAGTTTTAAAACAAAATACTTCAATGTATATTACATATCTTCGGAAGGTCAGGATTCCACCAAATCTTATGTCTGAACACAAACATTCAATAGTTTTTGAGGAAATTGCGGACAAACGTACATATGTTTATGATATTTATACATAGGAGGGAAACAGAGAGCTCCCTCAATTTGAAATATGAAACCACCGACCGTTTTTTTTTTTTTGTGAACGCTACCAACGGCAAGTATTATTTTTGGTTATATACGGTAATTCCCCGTTTCTGACTTGGATTCAGTGTTGTAGTAATGCTGTATTATCGAATTCATTTAAAATAAGTTTTTCAATTTTGGTCTTTTATTCGTCAGGTTCATGAGCACAATGAGCAGTTTGTCAATGAATAGTTTCCTTAGTAGTCTATTTCAGTGTTTCCCAACCTTTTTCAGATGGCGACCCACCTTTCCTTATTAGAATACCTCCACATAGGCCTATATCCAGAGCCGTTTCTAGGTGTTCTGCCACCCTAGGCGAGAACTGAAAAATGTCGCCCCCTCCCTTTCAAATGCCGCCCCAACCAAAATAAAAAAAACAAACAGAATCTTCAATTTAACAACAACAAAAAAAAATGCAATCCTATTTTAACAACCAAAAAAAAAAACGGAATCCGTCCTTCGGCCGCCCTAAAATCTTGCCGCCCTAGGCGGCCGCCTAGTCTTGCCTAATGGTAGAAACGGCCCTGCCTATATCGGAATAGAAGAATATAGAATAAAACCATAATTGTATCGTATCCCTTTCTTCTAAATGATCGATTTTCGATTTTTCTGATCTTTTCTGATTGTTTATTCGATGGTTTCTGACAGTTTTAGGATGAAGTCGCGACCCACCTGTAACCCTTCCGCGATCCACCGGTTGGGAAACGCTGGTCTATTTGATTAATATATTCGAATAATTATTTATGCTTTCATTAATTACAAAATTCATAAAATTACTTTTTTAATTGCTGCCAACCACCCTCATTTTTGCCGCCCCTCATTTTTGCCGCTCTGGGCATTTACCCGGCTTGCCCCCCCCCCCCCTTCCCTCGGGCCCTGACTGTAATCATAGCGCTGTATTCATCATATGTCCGACGCTATTTCTAATCAGAATTCAAATGCAATAAATCTTTTAAATAACATTTCTTAACATGAGGAGATAATAAAACAAAATAAAGAATTATTACAATTCAACGAAATTATCTACAGTACATTATGTCGTAGTTGCGTCTTAACGTAACTTAAAGATTTCTCTTAAAGTTTTGTTATCATTAAGTATTTTGTATGGTTGTCCATTTAGAATACAAACACTTTAACATTAGTTAATTAATTAGTCAGATAACAGATTGACAAAAGAAAAGAAAAACGTCTGTGACCACGTTACAATTTATTTATTATACAGTGAAACCTCCACTAACGGACACTCCCGAAAAGCGGACACCTCCCAATAGCGGACAATTTTGCAATCCCCAGTCCCTTAATATAGACTAATCCATGTATTGACCTCCGATTAGCGGACACTCCCGATAACGGACAACATTCTACAGAAAATGATCGATCTTGTGTTGTTTTTCAAAAGCAATAGAATCAGGCTACAGTAATACGTAGCATCCAGGGGAAATTTTGAAATTTTGGATCACGAACTCCAATGAAAACTCCAAACACATCAAAGTTCGGAAACGGAGACAACTGCGATCGACTCTATTGTCTTCGACTGGTTTTGCGCTGCACGAGCAAAAAACATTCCCATTAGTGGGCCATTAATGCAAGAAAAGGCGTTGGAAGCAAAGGGGACTCTGATGGCCTTGCGAAGTTAAACGATTTAAATATTCATATTGAGAAACATGTTTTCAATGCAAAAAAAGAAATGTCAAAATCTGTTAACTGATTACTTTAGTTAATAAAATTAATTTTTTAATCCGTTTGTCTTACTTAAAATAAAGAGAAAATTAGTACTGTAATTAATTTTGTCATTATTTTAAGTAAGACTAATGTAATAGTATTCATTTAAAAAGGAAAATAGTAAACAGTTTACAATTATTCATATTTTCTCATAGGGCAATGTTAATTGTAGAAATTTAAGATTGTACGTAATTTTTCATTACGTACAATCCTTTTTTAGCTTTAAGCTAAAAATGAAAAAAAGATAGTCCTCCCCAATAGCGGACACCTCCCAATAACGGACGAAACTTCGGGTCCCGTGACTGTCCGCTATTCGGAGGTTTCACTGTATTATTTACTTATTAACATTTTAGTATTATGTTATTTAATCAATGGAAATATGTTTTCCGTTTCATTTCGATTAACTTTTAGATTTCTAATCATTCCATCTATCTTCGAAGTATTAATGAAAGTGATAAGTATATATTTTTTTAATGAAAAAGTAATAGAAAGTTAAAATAGTCAACGTTCTTCTAAACAGGGTTGTTGAGTGTCCAATGATCAAGACACCCACACTTCAATAATGAAGTCATTACAATTCTAATAATCAATGTCCTTACGACTCCGACCTGTAATTTATTGTATAGGATCTTATATGTTTTTAAATACAGAATCGATTGTTCTAATGTTTTTGATTTCAGCTTGATAAATTCTTCTAGAACAGTGATACCCAACCCCCAGTCCGTAGATCATTTGGTACTGCCCAAGAAACATTAAATTATTTCCATTTTATTTACTGTGGTGTATTTCTCTCGAGTTTGTGCGACTTTCCATGGACGAGAGGTTAACCGGGAGCTGAGAGACGTCACCTAAAACCGCACCAATATCATGATATTTTGCGCATGCGCAAATATTGTCGGTAAGGCAGTCGCTCTCCCGCCAAAAGCCAACTGTCAAATTAATGATTCTTAAGATACTCCAAATTTAAATGTAAACAGTAGACGAGTAGAGGCTCTAATCATCTGTTGAGTTTTTAAATCTATTCCAAACGCGCTGCATAAGCAATCACAACCATTTAATATTATTATCATTCTTTCAGGATTTAAATCAAATACTGTGTACATATTTAAACTAATATTTTTACTTTTTCAGGCAATAACTTTTTAGGTTATAGTGAAATACATTTTTAATAATATTTATTAACCTTCGCACATTACTTGTTACACTCCAATATATTTTAATTAATTACAATCCCCGCGGTGAATAAAGATCCTCCCAGAATGTTTGATTGAGCTGTCCTGGTTTTTCTTTCATTGAAATGGAAGATAAAATGGCGGTCGCGCGTCCACAATCAACATTTCGACAGGGAAGACTTATCAACATTCAAGCTAAGGAAATTATTCTCAACGTTGCTCGTCAATTTCTAGAAGATGTATCGCCCAACAACGATTTGAAAAGTAGAAAGGATGCATTGAAGGTCACTGCAGAATATACTGGAGTGAGTTTGTCTTCGGTGAAGAGAATTGTTCAGTCGCCATTGCTGCTCACGCCAGGGTAAAAAAAAGGCCTCGTTTGGCTCCAAAGAGTTCGCCTGACAATTTTGATTGTTACATCATTCGTCAAATTGTTGCTGATATGCATATCAAGAAGGAATTGCCGACATTGAGGACTATTATCGCCAAAGCTAGGAAACGCATTCAATTTACAGGTCAGCCACAAGTATGCGTGTGATTCTGAGAAAATTAGGATTTCGTTTCAAAAAAGTCAATCACCGATCTGTTTTGCTTGAACGAAGTGACATCGTTGCTGCCATCTGCCTTTACTTGCGTTCAATAAGGCGCATGCGAAACGAAAAACGTCACATCGTTTTCCTGGACGAGACTTGGGTGGACGAATGTCATTCTGTGAAAAATATGTGAAAATCCCATTATCAAAAGCCCTTTTAAGGGCTACCAAATACTGTGAAAGAGCACATTTAATTTTCTTGAAATTCAACTGTTTATTTGTTAATTTTGAAAATTTCCCTTGATTTCAATAAATTATTTACAAATAAAATAAAGTGTTTCCCCCACCCCCAAACAAACAATTAAACAGTAAAACACAAACATGTAACCACAGTAACACAACTGAGTTTCCGTACAAAAAAAAAATTGTTTTTTTTTTCTTTTAACAAAGTTAATAAAAATTAGACTAATAACAATAGTAAACGTAGTGGTTAAAACAGCAAATTTCAATACCCCCTGAAATATTTTCTATCATTGTAAAAACAAACATTTCAGTGAATCTCCATGATCAAATAAATTTCTCATTTCAGTTTATCAATTTTAAAGTATGCTATTTGGGTTTTTTTTTAAGAAAATGAATTTTTTTGATGAGAACTTGACTCATAAATTATTTTCATTACAGAAATAGTCAGAAATTCAATTAACGTGCGTTGTTTTGTTCAATTAACTTGCACCAAAAAGAAATATGTATTAAATTAATATTTACTTGTTTATGTGAGGGTGGGGGAATATTTTCTTTTATTAAAGCTATATTAACATTCTAATTTTAGTAGTATATTCTGCAATGACCTTCAACGCATCCTTTTTACTTTTCACATCGTTGTTGGGCGACCGCCATTTTATCTTCCATTTCAATGGAAGAAAAACCAGGAAAGCTCAATCTATAAGTTGCGTTGCATTCTGGGAGGATCTTTATTCACCGCGGGGACTTTAATTAAATCAGTAAACGGAAATATTGCAACATGTCTAAGTGTTTGTCAATTTAAAATGAAATATTAACTCAAATGTTAATACAGCATCTACATACACTATTTTTATTTTATTTTATTTTATTTTATTTTAACAACCTTTCAATAGAGGCAACCAGAGACTGGTTTTTAGCGATTGCCTTATCGACAATATTTGCGCATGCGCAAAATATCGTGATATCGGGAGCTGAGCGGCTGCAAGCGGCAGTGGCGTTGGTGGAGAGAAGGTGTGTATCGCTCTTCTCTCGGTTCACCGGTACTTGTACATGTATATTGTGTTTGCTCAAATTTAACCCACAAATTAGCAAAAATGAGTACGAAACAGACGTCGATAGGAAGTTTCCTTGGGAAAACGAAAAGGCCCAGTAAAGAGACAGAAGAAGAACCTTCAACATCAAAGAAACATAAAACTTTTAACAGACAATATAATGAGTCCTACTTGAAATATGGATTTATCGGGACAGGTGATTCCCAAACACCAACTCCGCTCTGCATAGTTTGTGGCGACCGGCTCTCTAATGAGGCAATGAAACCTTCAAAACTGCTTCGCCACTTGAACGCCAAGCACCCTGGATTAAAAGACAAGCCCCTGGAGTGTTTTCAAAGATAAAAACCGGAACACGAAAAACAGAAATTTCTGAGGGCCACCACATCAATGAAGCAGAATGCAGTGAGAGCATTATATTACGTGGCTAACTGTATTGCTAAAGCTAAAAAGCCATTCACTATCGGTGAAGAATTGATCTTGCCCTCCACTACAGGCATTTGTGGTGAACTTCTAGAAGAGGCCGCTTTGAAAAAGATAGCACATGTGCCTTTATCGGCGGCACTGTGACTAGGCGCATTGAGGAAATGCCGAAGACATTGAGACACAATTGTTAGAGAGAATTAATACCAGGATGTCGGAACTGGCAATACTCGTACATCAATCCTCGTACATCACCGTGGAACGCACTCCAGGTTGACGAATCTATAGATATCGACAACAAGGCATACAACATAGACAAGGATTTATTATGTGCACTCTCTTTGCCAACCAACACCACAGGTGCAGAACTATTCAAGTCACTGGATAGTTATATATCAGGACAACTAAAATGGTCCTTTTGTGTCGGCATATGCACAGACGGAGGTGCTGCCATGACCGGACGACTGTCTGGTTAAGCTGCTCGGATTAAGGAGGTTGCACCTGAGAGTGAATCTACGCATTACATCATTCACAGGGATATGCTGGCAAGCCGAAAAATGTCACCGGAATTTAACAGCGTATTGATTGATGTCGTTAAAGTTATTAATCATATCAAAGCACACACCCTTAACTTGCTCCTGTTTGAGCTGCTTTGTGAGAAGATGGACGCAGAGCACAGATGCCTCTCATATACAGAAACAAGATGGTTATCCAGAGGAAAACAGCTAACCAGAGTATTTGAATTATGAGAGCCATTGCAAAGATTTCTCTCAGAAAAGAAGTCACCGATGGCAGCACATTTCAGTGACAAGGTATGGGTCGCAAAACTGGCTTACCTGTGTGACATATTCAGCCTGCTGAATGAACTCAATCTGTCCCTTCAGGGGAAAATGACAACTATTTTCGAGTTGGCAGAAAAAGTAGCTGCATTTAAAGCCAAACTGAAGTTGTGGGGACGGCGCACAGTGGTCCCGATTCACTAATCACAAAATCGAACTATTTTTTTTTTATTTCAAACCTTTCTGAAGTTGTTCTATAGGATGTGTTAGGAATGTACGCAAGTTGTTTTTAAATTTTAATGCCACTATTTTACCACTGTAATTGATCAAACATGACAGCTTTTATGGTTTCCACTTTGACAGAATTCTTCTCTCGAACATCTGACTTTACTTCTATGACGTGATTTTTCGCAGCTGAGATCAATTAGTATATTTTTAAACCACATCAAATGACCTATATAATTATCCCTAAACATATGTCATATCTCAATATTTAAAGAAATGAGATACCTATTTTTTAGTAATATTTCAAACATTAGGGAAGGTTTTAAACAAAAAGGCCCAAAAGGTCAAGCAGTTATTTAGGCCAGATAGTAGACTATGGATAGCTGTAACATTATCCATCAAGTTTAGCTGCCACCATCTGCCACCAGAGGCTACAGAGCAGAAAGACTGAGAAAATCCAGCGCGTCACCTAACCGCCTTTGGAAGGGCTGGAGTTCATTGCACCCTCCCCCTCTCCAACTTTTGTTCAGTCAACCCCTCCAAAACAGTTATTTTGAGATTGCCATCTATCTCCTAAACATTTACTGCAGTGCTAGTGTTCAGTTGTAGAGAGAACAAGATATTTGAGAACAAATTTCGTTTTGGTGAGTTAAGTCTATTTCAAATTTTTTTCACCGCATTTTTAGTGCATACCTTATAAGTTATTCGTGGCTTAGAGAGTTGAATTCATATTAATTGTTTATATTAGGTAATCGAAAAGTACAATTACTGGTTTTGTTTCACATAATTCAAGATATGCCGCAAGAAGACAATTAGGAGTTCCGATATATTCTTCAAAAACATTTGAAGTCTTTTATAACCGGGTGCTAAATGAATATAACTTACCGAAAGAAGACGAATTAAAAAACATTTTATACGAGTTTTATAAAAAATATGTTGAAAGATGGAAAAAATCTAATCGTACAAAATCCAGATTTGAACAAGCTAACTCGTCATGGTTAGATGTAGAAATAATTTTTCCTGCCACTCCACAGCCTAGTGGTGCGAATGTCGCTGTTGCCCAGTCCAGCTCCAAAAAACGTGGTCGCCCAAAGAAAGAGTTTTCAGAACCACGTCAACGTACAAAAAAAATTGTAAAGAGTGAAGCGGACATATAACCACTCCTGTAGCTGCCAGAATTTTATCTTCACGTCTTAGAAGAAGGGGCAACCGAGCGAGATCAGCTTGTACCAAACTTTTTGGAAGCACTAGCCCGGCATCTTCAAAAAATATGTATAATAAATTAAAGAGAGAGGAGAAACAATCCATACCCTTTTCACCAGAAGAAGCCTTATCGCTTCTCATTGAAGCAAAGTTATCCAAAGAGTCTTATAATTTAATACGATTGTCTTCAAAAGAGAAACAAGCCGACATTTATCCTAGTTATAATAAATTAGTACAGGCAAAACAACTGATTTATCCCAAAAACAATCAATGTTCGGAAGTGAGCTGTGAAGTTCCATTACAGGATTTGCTGGACCTCACGGTTAGCAGGATTATCGAAACACTTCCAGAAAGTCTTCATGGTACGTTCGATTTGATATGCAAATGGAGATTTAATGTGGATCATCTGGACAATCTATATATAAGCAAGGTTGGGAACATGAGGAATTCAGCGATGAAAGCGTGTTCATTACATCACTTGTTTCCTTAAAATTGATAGGAGAAAAAGGTGAAGTTTGGAAAAATCCACGCCCAAGCTCTACACGTTTTTGTCGACCCATAAGGCTTCAGTTCATTAAGGAAACCAAAGAAGCCATCGCATCAGAAGAACAACATATCCAAAAACAAATTGATGATTTGCAGCCATTGAAGATTGAATCAGCAGAAATAAACTTTTCTTTGCAACTTACGATGATTAACGGCAAAGCTTTGTGTGCCCTGACAAGCAGTAGTACAGTACAGTGTCCCATCTGTAAGCAAACAGGGAGAGGATCATCATTATGGACTCAGTCTAAGCCTGCAGATGAAGCTGCCTTGAAGTTTGGCATTTCGCCCCTCCATGCCTACATTCCATTTTTAGAATTCGTTCTGGCTATTTCTTATCGACTAGGTATGTATATAGATAAAAAATATTTTACAGTGGGTGAAATAGATAATTTACTTGTGTGTTTATTATTACAGGTACAAAAACAAAAAACGTGGATACCAAAACGATCCTGAAGTGAAGCAGCAGAAAGAGATAGTGCTTCAGAATTTAAAACAAAATATACATATCAATCCAGATCGCCCAAAGCAAGGTTATGGCTCTACTACTGACGGAAATACAGCTAGACGATTTTTTGCTGATCCTAGTACAGCATCCAAATCTTCAGGAATAGATGAGGAGTTGATTAAAAGGTTTTCAGTAATATTATTCGTGTTATCTAGTGGAAGTGATGTTAATATTGAACAATTTGAAACATATTGCACCAGGACTTTAACTCACTACAAGAAACTGTACAGCTGGTACGAATTAACACCTACTGTTCACAAAGTATTACAACACAGCTCCTTAATTATAAGAAATGCAATTTTACCACTTGGACAATTGTCTGAGGAGGCCCAGGAAGCCAGGAACAAAGATATCCGGAACTATCGCCAATTTTTCAGTAGAAAATCAAGCAGAAGTCTCAATATCCGTGATTTATTTTGCATACTGTTACTGTCTTCAGACCCAGTAATATCTTCAGCTCGCCCAATGCCAAACAAAAGTGTGCGAAAACTTGCAGATGGAATAAAAAAAACACTTACAACATTTAATTGTTTCCTCAAAAAATAGTGAAGACGATGAAGATGAAGATGATGACGATGACAGTAAGAAACACCCGATGAATCCGATTTTTAAAGTAAACATTTGCCTATTTATACCGAGTGAATTGATTTTTTTAGATTTTTATAAATGTGAATATAAGATTACAATTATTATATTTATTCATATTTCTAATATAAAATAAAACTTCAAATTAAAACAAAAAAGGGAAAAAAATTGTCTTGCCTTGATGATGAAAGTGCAATTCATTCCTGTGCAATTACACCATGGAAATTGGTTCCTAAGCAATATTATTTCTGAAGGGTATAACAAAAAAACATTAATTGTTATATTTTCTAACTACAGATGAAAATAAGGTCTCCAGAATCCCCTCCTTACTTCCCTTTATTTTAAGAAAATATAATTTAATTTTTAATGTAAATTCTAATCCTGGAGTGCAAAACTGGTTTCGGATAATTGGTTTTTTATCACTTTTATCACTCATATAAGTTAAAAGTGATATAAAACCAACTCTACATAAATAATTACATTCGAATAAGAAAACATCCAACAGTAATTTCAAAAGTATCTGGAAATGCCAAATTTCAAGTACTTAGTAGAAAATTACCAAAATTCGGTCGCCATATTAGATCCGCCATTTTTAATTTTGGATAAAGGATGTCAGATTCGAAATCAGCGACCTCCAAAACCCTGTAAACCAAATTTCAGGCTAGTACTCACAAAAATAGGGGCAGGAGGATTTTTTGCACCATGATTACTGAATCGGGCCCACTCTGCGGCGCGTGAACAGAGGCATTTTAGAAATGATTCCGACATTAGCGGGGATTTTAGGCGAGACTGAGCCTGAGCATTCATTCTCCCAGTTGGTGCACGATCACCTGCCTTTGCTTTTAAAAAATTTCGAGCGCTACTTCCCAACCACAAAAGACTCACGAACTGGTAAGAAAATTATTAAGTTGTGAAAAATGTTTGGTCCCTTGAGTGACGAGCTAACGAGGTTTTACTATAATTGTAAAGTATATCAGAAGAAGTCACTCTGTTAAAAAAAAATTCTTTTCAACTAATTTCGCTTTTTTTTTTAACTTAAGACAGTGTGATCTCAGAAAAAAAGTAATAACTGAATAATTTGCGTTTACGTAGGCTAAAATAAATTACATGTTGACCCATGAATTTGCACAGTAAGTTTTCTAATTTTTTTTTTGGAGGTCTAACTATCTTTCTCAAATTTGAAATCTCCTACTCGTGTGTGCTCACAGGTGCATGATCCCGGCTTATGAGTGCTGTCTCAGATGCTACCAAAAGTCTCGATTTATTATTATTATAGACATATAAGATCACGAAACTGAAAATCATGTTTAATGAAAACTACTACACCATATCAGAACTGGGAAGTTATGAGTGAGAAAAGTTTGTATGGCTTTTTTTTGTTTTATTAGATACATTTTCTTTATTTCAGAATTCCCATTTTCTCTGCATTTTGAAGCTTCACTCATGTTTTTTATTATTATTATTATTGTACTTAGTCTTTTACAATGATTTCTAAAGGTTCTTGAGGTTTTTTCCTGCATCAACAACATTTTTTTTCAACATCCTCAGTAATACTTCCACTTCTGGATTCTGAAAAGACACGTCATCTGGATCATCGAACAGCAGGACTCTACAGAAAGAACAAAAAAAGATACAATGAAACAACAAGCATTTCTGGTGCGAGATTAAACCAGAACGCATACTTGTGTAACAGAGTGGACTGCAAGAGTATAGCTAGATGTTTTAAAAAAAATTTGTAAAAAGTTTAATAACTGAAAAATGTAAATTTTCATAAATATATACAAAGTACAATCTGGGAAGGTGATCACTACTTCCTAAAACTAATAATATATAACAATATATTTCTACTATCTAGTTTCTATTCATAGTTTAAGGTTCAGCAATGCTTTATTATGATTTCACATTTAGTTCATACATCTCTATACTTTAGTAATATCAAATCACTAGAATACTGAATTAAATTAAATGTTCAATAGTTCTGCTTCTACTAATTCAGTTTGAAGTTTGTAATTAATAATTAATAAAAGACTTTATCTCAATGAATATAACACAAATCAAATATTACTCTTTGATTTAAATATAAATTATTTTCATTCATAAAGAATTTCTAATATGGCTTTTCACTAGTATGAATGTAATTAACACTATTCTGAGTATAATATATGTCACTCTAGATTTGAATTCTAAGCATGAACTTTCACTGTATAATTAGTAATAATAAAGAATATTACTGCGTGAGTCTTTACTTTAAATCTTATCTTCAATCGTTAAGAAATAGTTTAAGTCAAACTTACAGTTGATGTCTTCAATAGTTGTACCTACTTGATGATGAACTGCAACTCACTTGACACTTACACTATAATCACAATATCGAAGCATTCAGTTTCCGTTTGAAACTTATCAACGTCGTAATGATCCTTTTCACTTTGGTATCATTCTACAATTTCAACCAAGATGATAGCTTCTCACCTTATGTGTATCAATACAAATATGTATTAGTAAATGGTCCTATATTCAAACCGCATTCATCATTAATCCTTTTAATGACGGTCAACTTCGTATCTTATAATCGTACGCCTTCTTCGATATCCACTTGTGGTATTCGGGTCTTCGAGATATCCCGCTCTTTAAGTAAATCGGAACTTCTTCTTTCTTCGTCCGTTGAAATAAACTATTAGTACTTGATTAACTATATCTATTAATCTCTTTCAGAGTCTTAGAATTTACTGTAATGGATAATAGAATTCAAATAAATTGAATATCTAATTAAACTCCGGAAATATCAACTTCCGCTTCGTCGTCTTAATAACGAATCTACTGTAGTAAATTCTTCTGACTATTTAAGATTCTTCTAATCTATTAACTTGAGTTCCGTTATCCTTAACTTATGCAAAATAAACTTCGTCTACTTCTAATTCATCAATATTAGTAATTCATGGGTAAGTCCCTTTCTATTAACTTCCATTTCAGGTTTTCTAATAACGCTCACTTTAGACTTCTGCTTCCCTTGAGTAATTAATGTACTCGTCTTAATGGAATAGCCTTAACATAAAATTAATTTCCGCATTTGCGTTTACTTCAATTTCATCGTAGCTGTTACAAGATTTTACTGTTCAGTTGAATTATTCATAATAATAATCTAAAGATTATAATACTTATCGTCAACTTCTATTGTGGTAGACGCAAGTTATTCGACTGCGTTACATCAGGGAAATAGAACCATTTCTACCTTCTCCCTTCAGAGACAATTCGAGTCTCCCGCAGGTTTCTCGGAGCACAGACGATTGGACGATCTCCGTCTCCTTAGAGCTCCAAGCTTCAACTGTCATTACTCTCGACTCAGGCATAACTTCAATTGTCACAAGTCAAGTATTCACTACGTCATTACAAATTTACATATTCAAAATTTGTATCACCTGGGCTTTGCTCATTATTTTAATTAAAATAAAATAAATTTATTTTCAAGCAATTTTAAAATGTTTCTTTCAATATTTTTTTTTCTTCTTTAAAACTTCAACTTCGTAGAAATAAATTTCACAGGGGTTTTAAATAATACTAAATCACCAACAATTTCTTTATACACGAATCAGACGACGAACTTGAAAAGATACTTCCATTAAAAGCTTCTAAAATTCATCAGCAACAACCAAATAAAAAAGGTAGTTTTCGAAGTTTGGGGAATCCCTTCAACTTGCTATCGAACCAAAACAAAAAAAGAAAGAAAGAAAATACGTCTAATCTATAAATTTTGAAATTGAATGTCCCCCCCCCCCTATATGAGGGGCGTTCAAAAAGAAACGAGCCGGAAGCCGAGGAACAGAAACCAGTACAGGTATGTCATAAGTATTGGCCCTGGCTGTTGAATGACCTCGTTTGACGATTGACGCATGCTTCTGCTAGCTTTTAGTCACGTGACTTGCACCCGCGACCCTCTAGCGGCGGGCTGTGAACTTCGCACTCACTCGTGTCGGAACCAATCTTGGTTACACATGCAACGATATTATTCTTCTGTCACCGGTTTGCCCATTACACACTCCGGCTCGTTTCTTTTTGAACGCCCCTTATACATAACAAATACATAATAAAAAAAATGTTTACTTCAAAAATTTTTTTGTTTTAAAGTTTTATTTTAAAAGTATATACAGTAACCTTAGCTATATTTCTGCACTTAAATTTCGTTGTATTTTGACTATTACCGAAATGCCTCTACTGTTAACTATGTAATTTTATGCTACTCAATAATAACTGATAGTCTCAAAGCACTGAAGTCATCAACGATAAGCCACAGGAACTATTTTTATCAACAACCAAACAACCGAGAATACAATAGCAAATATTTCTACTTCCACAAAGGTAAAATTTTATAAACAAAATATTTTGACTTTAAAAAACTCCATTTAACTTATGAGATACTTGAAGATATTAATAGTACATAATCACATCTCTGAAATGCTGAAAAAAAAAGGAAAAAAAAACAGGGGAGGGGGCTAATTAAACAGTAACAATTAATAGTTCCATGTAGGATATTGTAAGTACAGTCAAACTTGGATAATTCGAACTTGTATAATCGAAATTCTGGATAATTCGAATTTTATTTGGGATAATTCGAATTTTTCGGACGATTGTCCTTAAAATATTATGGTAAAAATTGTTCCTGAGACTTTTCTCAGCTAAGATACATTATTTATTTTAACGGACTTTCTAAGGAAAACAAAAGCGAGAGTTGGAATGTATTTTTGTATCAATTGATATGTTGGAATTATATCTATGACTCAAAGATTGCATTCAATGAAGCAATTAAAAATATCTGCCTTTTTTTTAAAGTGATGAATAATTAAGCAAGTAAAAAATATTTGATTTAATGGAAAAAAATATAGCTGTATTCTAAGATAAAGTTTATGTGTATCTTTGATCGTGGAGCTAATCTTTTTATTTATCTCTTCTATTTGAGAGAATATATGTAATTCGAATTTTTGGATATTTCGAACTTTTTCTCTGGTCCCTTTAACTTCGAATTATCCAAGTTTTACTGTATTTCTATTTCTGTGTGCTATGACCATCCCAGTTTGATCAGTGATGGCACAACATAAAGACTGAAATACCAGTCATAAATAAAATAATATATTAAGATGAAATGATGGCTTTAAATAAGGTAATTTTAAATAAGGTAATTTAAATAAGATAATTTTAAACTTTTGTTTTGTAGATTCCTTCGACATAATTGCAATAAAAGAAGCCTGAAAAAATGTATTAAAAACGTTATTTGTTTCAAAGTCATCTTAGTTTTAATTTTTCTGCTGAACAGAAAAACAGAATAAGGTTGGGAGGCTATATGTGACCCAAATTCCTAAACCCATATAGGAACAATAGGAATTTCAATAATGATATTTTTTTTATTTAATTAATTAGGAAATACAAATTCAGACCTTTTAGAAAAATGAATCCCAAATCAAACATATTTTGGATATTAAATTATTCACTTTAGTAATACTATATACAAGTACATTTATATAAACATTTAACTAAATGCTATAAGCATGTGACAATATATTACACAGTGAATAATTTTCAATATAGTCCGATATATATTGTTTATATGTATTTGTGTATATTCTATACACAAAAATTGTGGTTTTTGTTCTTTACAACTACATATTATATATAAAATTTATGTTAATTTAATTTTTAAATAAATTAGTAGAACTAATTAGTAGAATAAAATTAGTGTTTTTGACAGTTAATATAATTGTATATGCAGCATTTTTTTTATAAATATAAATAAATAATAATAAATATGTTTAGAAGAAAATTTTCTTTCTCAGCACTTCACATCACATTAAAGCAATGTATATTAAATTACAAATTAGTATTGAAATTAATAATAACTAGTATTAACAATTTTATAACTTAATAGTAAATTGATAAAACTTTAATACTAGTTATTAATAATACTTCTCATGTAATATCAATAATCAGCAGTGAAATTATACATAAGGTAACTGTTAAAAAAATTCAAGATGAAAATGATCAAATTGACATAATTTAATATTTAAACAGATTTTTTATATTCTGTATTATCCATTTTTTTAAATTGCTTTTCCAAATCAAATATTTTGTTGTTGTTGAAATATAATTTATATTTATTTTCTTTATAAATCGTTCAATGTTATAATTTATGTACTTAGGTAGGGGAAGGTGTTGTACCTTTGACCGATTGTACCTTTGACCACCCTTGATTGTGATGTCATCTATGAGCATACTTTAAATGCTTTTCTGTTTAATGTGTAATATTCCCACTATTTGCGCCTTTAAACCTTCAGTAGCAGTTAGAACTTTAACTTTCAAGGAGTGAAAAATGTTTTTATAATTCCATCACCGAAAAGTAAGTATTTTGCAAATGAATGTTTCTTTAATAACATTGTTTGTTTTCTTTTGATTATTATTTTAATAAGAATTAGTTATACATATATGCCTATAGATTAATTGTTAGGACTTTTAAGATGACTGGATTAACCTAAAAATTGTAGCATGGCGTGAAACGCAAGTTCGATTGATGTTGTACCTTTGACCACAGCAGGGTGTTGTTCCTCTGACCAGGTCAAAGGTACAAACATAACTTAATAATATGTAAAGGTTTTTACTTACGGTCATTTTAGCATTATGTAAGATGGAAATTTAAATATTTTTTACCAAATTTTTATTTTTTTTACTAAATCCTTTACTAAGATAGTAAACAATCGATTGTTTGTCCACGACTTTGAGTCTGATGTTGAATATTCATCAGGGAAAAGTGTTTTCGATCTTTCAGATGAATGCCGTGAGTTGGAAAAAAGGAAGTAACCTTTGAAAAAGAAGATTTAGTTGAAGAAAGTTATGTCCTTGTCAAGCTGACAACAACAAAAAAAACCAAGAAATACTTTGTGGCCCAAATAAAGGAAGCAGCATGTGATTATTTTAAGTTAAATATTTGATAAAACTATCAAAGATGGCAAAATTCATCCAAGAAAAAACCAGCTCTACGACGTAGAACTACAAGATATTGTGGCCAGGCTAACAAATCCAATCACAGCTGGCGGCACAGCCAGCTCGACTAAAAGAATATCTTATCTTTTGGAGTTGATTTTTCATTGTATAATATAGAGTAAACGGGCAGAAGGAGGCTACTTAAGCCATTAGAATTTATTTCATGTTTTATTATTCTACTTTGAATTGCATATATTTGCCAAAAGTATATATTTCTGAATAAAAATGTTAATCAAATAACTTGTATCTAACTGTCAGTTTCTACTACCACCTGGTCAAAGGTACAATACCCTCCGGTCAAAGATACAACACGTAGTTATACCTTTGACCACAAGGTATAGTTTTTTTGTAAAATAAAAATAAAATACTTATACTCAAAATATAACATATAAAACATATGCAGTTGATGGCAAGATGAGTGAAGATCACATGTATCCATTCAGGTAAGGATTTAATTGAGTATAAAAAATTAGAAAATTCCTTTAGTGAAAACTGGTCAAAGGTACAACACCTTCCCTTCCCTTATATTTATTGGAGTTTAGTATCATTACTCTATCTTAAATTATAATTTTGCTATTTGTTATTTTCAATTTTCAGTAAGTTAGTAGTAATTTTGTATACTTATGTTATAAAAAAATTATCGGAAAATAAAATCCCACAATATTTATTGAAAATGTAATTTTTACTTTTTGAATAAATATCGGTGATTCCATGTCAAATCAACACAATTTTGGAAGATATTCAGACTAAATTCCATAAAATTAAAAAAAAAAATTATACTAAACTATAGTATATTTTGTACTTTAATGTGTGATTTTAAAAAATGACAAATATATTCAATCATTTTCAATTTATTGCTCTGTGACACGAATTACAGGTTTTCCGTAGATTCACCCAAATACGCAATAGCCAATAGAGATGTTAATTATGCCACTGCATTGCATTTAAATAAATATAATCACTGTATAAATGTTAATAATCCTTCTATTATTTGTCGGGAGAAGGATAATTTCATTCGGAAGTGCAAAGAGTCCTTGTACACATTATCGAATCCAAACTTACAATGATAATATTTCAGTTCAGATTATCGACAAATACGGAATAAGTAAACATGAAACCACAACAAAACCCCATTAACATTTGTACTCAAAAAAGAAAAAGGAAAACACTGAAATGTAGAAAATGGGTTTTTATTTATTTATTTTCTAATTATTTTTTCCCCTTCTCTTTGACCAGTTCCTTCTACTTCCCGCATTTCACAATAGATTATTCTGAACCTCGCTTTCATCGCTCAAGTTGATTGATTGTCAGATTTTATAACCTTAATGCTATTTATTCCAGTTTTTACTCTTAATTCCTCGAGCTTGATAATGATTTTCTTTAAATCGAAACTAGTTGTTCCATTTTAATTTTTATTTCTTTTTAAATTTTTAAGAAGATTTTTTAAGAAATTTGTGCGACGGCGTACTTCTCCAACTATTACTCTAGAAATGATAAGGAGAAGTTTATTGGAAGAATATAGAACTTTCAAATATGTAGTATTGATAACTTTATTAATCAGTAGCTACGTATAATTTCATAATTTAAATTTAATTTATTTATATTTAATAAATATAAATTAAAACAAAAATTTAAAAATTGAATGGAAATTCAAATAAAAATAATGTTTATTACAATTTTAATTTTTCTTATAAATAAAAATAACTAATAGACCATAAATCTCTCTAATTCTCTTTCTTGTGTACATAATTATTAAACTTACACTCACCTCCTCAACTCAAAAGAAATAAATACGATATTCATGTAGAATGGCGAATTTTCGGAATTTATTTCGTTAATTCCTTTTACTAGCCTAATGAAATAAAAGTTCCTTTGTTTCCACAGTTTTTGAGTCATTAGGCTAGTAAAAGGAATTAACGAAATAAATTCCGAAAATTCGCCATTCTACATGAATATCGTATTTATTTCTTTTGAGTTGAGGAGGTGAGTGTAAGTTTAATAACTAATAGACATTCAAATAAGAATACACAAATTTAACGGTAATCGTGGAGCTTAGCGTCCAAATTAAATAAAAAAAAAACATACAACATAAGTGACATAGTCATAAAAAATGTTAAAATTTATTTATTTTACAACATATTTCGGAATATTTTCAAAAGTGAGATAATCGCTCTCCTATGGGGGGGCAGATGGGTGGGTGGATGTCGACACGAGGGCCTAAGTGTCTCACGTATTCACGGCCCTTGTCGGTCCCACCTCTATCCACCCAAGTGCCCTGTCCCTGCCCCCCATAGGAGAGCGAATATCCCACTTTTGGCAATACACTTGAGAGAGACAAGGGGCCCTGAATACGCGTGACACTTAGGCCCTCGTGTCGAAATCCACCCACCCAAGTGTGGTGGCCCTGCCCCCCATAGCAGAGCTATTATCTCACTTTTGAAAATATTCCGAAATATGTTGTGAAATAAATAAATTTAATATTTTATGTCTGTGTCACTTACAGGTTGTATGTTTTTTATTGTTATTTAATTTGGGATGCTAAACTTCACGATTACCAATGTAACTATTGAAACATAGCTATTATTCAAGCCGAATACAGTGAGTAGTATTAGGCCTCAAAATAAAAGAAATTGAAATTAATTAAAATATTTACTAACAAAATTATACTTACAACGATTTGTAAGTAACTGATTTTTTACGACTACAGGACTTGGTTTAGGCCTAAACATATCTTCCTGACGGTTAGATTTCTAGGCAAAATTAATATGATTGCCTAAAGTCTCGCCGGACTTAATCAATTATGCATTGAAATGAGCGGACATTTTTGCCAATATCTTTAGAACGAAAAGCCTCCTTTTTATAGTTCCCACCAACATTTCAATGTCAAAACGAGTTTTCTGGCTTCTAAGGATTTCATAGCTGGACACAGGTCTCCAACTTCCATAAATGCCACTAAATCTGGCGACCGCAAACCTATTTCATTAAACTTTTGTTTCAAAGATTCTATTTGTTCAGGAAATTCCATCTGTACCACTTCATACAGCTTCTCCATTCCGTGTATTACATTACCCGACATCTTAATTTGTTTTACCGCAATATGCGATACTCAAATGAGATTTCGCCTCTAACTGTACTAGTGAGGAATAATAAAAGAATTAGCCTTTTGATTATTTGCCTTGATTTTTATAAATTTTAATTTTTGACTTCGGTTGCAAATGAAAAATTAGGAATGAATTCAACTACTTTAATTATTAGTTTTGAAATATCTTCGATAAATGTAATGAATACTATTCAACTTACTTTTATGTAGATATCACCAACAAAAATTATATAAAAATATTTTTATTCAGCTTATTATTTATTGTGACTGATTATATGGTTTTGCTGAATTATGAGATGTTCTTGAATTAATAATATATAATAACTAGATGGGTAGCATCGCTTTGCTCCGGAACCCTTGCATATAGAGCATTAAAAAATACTTTATTTATTTAGCAAATCATTATTGAGATCGGAGAATATACGACTCCCCAGCCCATTGTGGCCTTCTGCGCTTAACTCACGTGTATTGCGGGTTGGCATCACAAACCTTAGGTTGTCGCCATCTACTTCATGGTCAGTTTGCCAGATTATTCCCTATCCCGTGGGAATTTTGAAAACTCCGGCCTTATTACTTGTCTACATCATAAAGGGAATCTCTGTGCAAATTTCAGCTTTCTAGGTCTGAGGGTTTGGGTGGGCGTTGATGAGTCAGTTAGTGAGAAAGTCAGGACTTTTCTTTCTATACTTATATTTATAAAAAAACAAGTTTTCATTTTTACGTGCCATGATAAACTTCTCATAATAGGCAGCATGAAATTTTTCACATTCTTGCAAACACAGAAAGGTTTGTGAATGACTGATATATCGTTCACAAACGATATAACTTTCAAATACCAACATTTTCTCAATATAATGTTCTC
>JAFIDM010002932.1:0-15513 GCA_023159025.1 Thereuonema tuberculata
TTTGGCTCACCCTTACAAACTTTGGGTAGTTTCCTAAACTTTATTTTTATTTGTACCCTGAAGAAGTCTTTGAAAAAATATATAAGACGAAATATTGGATCGGATCGGTGAAGAAGTATTCTTGTTTTTAGTTTAATAAAGGAGTTGTGATACTGTCTAAAAGCATTAATTATCTTGTGTTTTTATTGTTTTTTTAATTTTTTTTTTAAATTTTACCTTATGTTAATGTACTTCCTTTTTTTTTATTATTATGGGGTTGCCTTTAAATTTAGCACAAAATTATATTCACTTGTCTTTTTTTTTTCCAGGAACAGTGCAATAAATATTTAAAGTATAAACTATATAAATATCTAAAGTATAAATATTTAAAGTATATAAAGAGTTTATAAATTTAGTTGGTTTTTTCAGAATGTTAATTAAATTAATGTTACTTTAAATTATCTGGTTTTTTTGGGGGAATTTTTTAAGAATAGTAAATTTTTAATTTTATAATCACTATTTTTTTTTCATAATCAATGTTAGTCATTGTACTTCTTATCTTCTTCTTCTTCTGCTATAGCTTTTCCCACCTTCCGCTGATGAGTAAGTCGCTGATGAGTAAGTCTCACTTGTTCAATATTCGGTTTTGGCAAGGGTTGTACGGCCGAATACCCATGTCGCCATGTTAGAGGGCGAACCCAAAGATTGCAAAGACGGCGAAAGAAAAGACAGACGAAGGAGCAGACAACACAAGAGAAAGCAAACATCCATGCCCTAGCCCCGATTTGAACCTATGCGAACATGCATGCCTCATGCGAGTCTATAAAATGACAAAAGTTTTAGGATTGTAATTACAGATCCGAAAAATTAAGTAAAATATTTTATAAATTATTTATAATGCTACTTAAATTCAACATTTAAAGCTAATTTAGGAGAAAAAAAGCTTATCCACTCCTATCTAGTACATGTGTAGAAATAAGTCTTAAAGTGTTATTATTTTTTTAAATTTTTAATACATAATTTATAATTATTATTTTTGAAGTCTCTATTTGAAATCCAGAATTTGTAATAAACAATGAAACCATTGAGGTATATTGTTACCTGACGTTTGTTTCAGTTCCCCTTTTATTACGAAATGGAATTATCGGACCCTGCATCCCTGTTGAGAATTGATCAGTCCAGAGTGGAAACGAGGCACGATACGGCCTTCATTAGGGATGGAGAAGGAAGCTGAGGCAGTTAGTTCGGTGGCGGAGAGCCACACATGAGTCTCCGATCAGGAGATGTTCAGAGAGCCCGACATAAGGAAATCAAGTGTACCTGAAGCCGCAGGAATCCAGAAGAGGGCGTACTATTGAAGTCCGTTTAACAAAGGCTTTGCGTTTTAATCTTAAATCTAGAGGAAACTGGGACTTTGCTGTGTAGAAGATAAGCCCGTACAGAAGGGAGCCATCGTTGACCAACGCAGTTCGCATCAAGATCCCCAGCATCCGGACTTAGACATTGCCAGTCTAAAAGTTCGGCAGCATCTTTTGGCACCCGAATGGGGATGCGACAAACCAACGAGCATTGGAGTATCTGATATCAGTAAAGCTCCTACTAAGGTAACAGCAGGGAGTACAACCAGTACAACCGACTGTGCAGTTTTACTCGTTCGCACCTAGATTGAGAAAGTGGACTAGAAAGTGTGACATCCAGCAAGCATAAAAGCAAGAGCGGTCCCCTATGTTTTACATCCAAGCTGTAACCTAGGGGTCGCTAAAAATTATGCGGACATTGAGAAAAAAGATTAAGAGAAAAGAAATAAAATAAAGTAGGTATACGGGTTCGAACCGATAACCTTCATTTTGTAAGTCGTGAGACGTTAGGCATCTAGATATAGCTGACAATTGAAATACGATTGCATTTCTAACATTTAAGCTAATAGAAGAAATCCAATGAAAACAATGCCGAGTATCTCGAACATTGGGGGGCCATTGGACCCTGAAAATAACTCAATCCTACGTTGTTTGGGACTCTGAACACGATGGTGAAATCCGTTGGTCGATCCAACCTTTCTTTCGGGAGTTGATAGGACGAACGGGCGGACAGCACAAACGCAATAGCTATCGATTTATGAATTTGTTTTTTATTATGTTACATTTTTCATGTGATTTTTACCAGAAATAATTTTATGGTATTATGATTTTTTTTTATCTGCAGTGTACTACAATTTCAAAAAGAATAAACTGAAATAAAAAATATAGACTAATAATACGCATAAAAAATAAATTCATAAATCTTTATTATATATGGTATGATATATAAATTATATAATAAACATATACTATATAAATATATTTATATATATATATAATATTTACATTTTTATGGTATATCTTTATAGGTACTATAGTTTCTACATGTTTTAGCTCTCATAACTTTAAAATTTAAATTATTGTAACTGTATACCCTATTACATATATTTTTTGTATAATTTCTCAACTTTTTTCACTGTCTTACTTGTTAGATTATCTTTTTCTTGCTTGTTAATAGCAAAGTCTAACTTGTAAATTGTTATAACCCTGGTGAGTTATAACATTCCCTTTTCTTGTAATGTACAAATCTCCATAATTGTATTATTATATAACTACATCCTTTTTATCTCTATTGTTTAAATTATTATTCCCTTAATATAACAATAATAATTCTGGTTTCTGTTAAACTATTATTAACCTACAGAACCTACAACAGATTCATATTCTTTTGTAAGAATCTAGTAGGACTGAATTTGCAAACATAATGTAATTAAAAAAAATTACTAAAATTCAAGCATCAAATCAGATATTATATGAAATAGCCAATAACAATATAATAATGATTAGTAATTATGATAATGAAATTCTTGTTCCTGGGCGTTTTCCACCAAGTGTTCGAAGCAATATAATTGCTCGGACCAACTGCAACGTATCTACGCCAGCCTCTTGAAATGAGCCGGACAAGAAATGCCATCCATTCTTCCAATCCGGAAACAGTCCTTTTTATTAGATTATTTCTGATTGATTATTCAATAAATAATTTGGAAACATGAATTAAAATATTGTTCGTTTCATAAATAAAACAACTATCTTTGAAGAAAACCAAATTTTATGTCTATTAAATTTGGTTTTCTTCAAAGATAATTCTTTTATTTATCAACGATTGGAATTTAACATTAATTTAAGGTTCAGATTCAAAGACAGCGATTTGGGTATGATATTAAATTTCTAAGACAAAGAGAAAATTTAAAATTGGATATTCTTTAAAAATATTGTTTTATTTATTCAGGGAGTGGACATTAACTTTGATTAAAAGTTCGGATTCAAGGACATTAACTTTAATAATAATTAAAAAGGACAGTGATTTGGACATTATTAGGAGTAATGCTTCGTGCATTTCGAAGCATTTCACGTTTTGTTTGTTATATTTGGAATTTCTTGATTGTCATTTGTTATTATAATAAAGTGAATAAACACAAAACTGCACCTGAGTAAACAAAAGGTTCTCGCACCCTGAGCTACCATCAAGGGTATCTCTGGCTGAAGAAACCTAATAAGGCTGAAACAGCTGTCCCAGATTCCCGACATGATAGCTCAGGATGCGAGAACCTTTTGTTTACTCAGCCTTGTATTTCATCACTTTATTACATATCTCTGCACGTTAAACTTTAAAAACTGTCATTTATTATTAGTTTTTAATTTGGAAAGGAGAGAGAGAGATGGTTCTCTTTTCCCGTTAAGATGTAGGGCTTTAAATATTGTGTAGCTGTCGAAGTTCTGTGGAATTAAAGAAGTTTAAGATATTTAAGTAGTACTTTGAAAAGTCTTCAAATCTTCAAAATAAACCAAAAATAAATGTACAAAACAATACATTTATTAAAATAAATATCTCCTAATTTTCGAAAAGACATGTCTTCTTTTCTTTTTCAAAGCCTAAAAACAACAACAATACGTTACAAACAAGTAGAGGAAAACGATACATATGTGAGACATTCATGAAATTGTATTGTTACAACAATACTTACAAATGTTATTCTCCTAATTCTTCAATTTTCACCTTATTTTTACAATTTGAAATACTTATATTGTTAAACTCTTTGGCCATTTCCGCAATAAATTTGTTTACATTAACACCTTCATTTCTATTTATATTCATCTTTTTGGTAGTCCTAATTAGTAGACTTTCCATAGTTTTCCTCGTTTTACAATCTTTTTCAATACATAAAATTTTGATTTCATTTTTTACACAATGATTTTTATTCATACAATGTTCAGCAAATTCAGATTTCTCCTCTAATTTGTTTTTTATGTATGAATTATGTTCCAATGCCCGTTCTTTTATTGTTCTTTTGGTTTCTCCAAGATAGAACGCATCACAAATCATGCATTCTATTTTGTAAATAGCCCCCATTTCCCCTTTTTTGTCACTGGTATTTATTTCATTACAAATAATATTTTTTATTTCATTACTATAATAGAAACCTACATCAATGTTAAAGTTTTTACAAATCCTCTGCAGTCCAATACTATTTTTATTTAGGTAAGGGATAAACACTTTTTTCCTTTCCTTATCCATATCCAATTCATTTATTTTGAATGTGTTGAACTTTTGGATACTATTATTGATAAAAGTTTCAGTATATCCATTTTTCATTGGAATTGTTTTCATTTTATCAATTTCTATTCTGAAATTGATAATCTTCTTCACTGCTTGATGATCTATTAATCCTTCTTAAATAATTTTCAATAATGTTTCTTTTTATATGAAAATTATGTCCTGATGCAAATTTTAATAAGTGGTCACTCTTGAATTCTTTTCTGTAATATTTTAAAACTATTTTGTTGTCCTTATTTATTAAACACAGGTCAAGGAAATTTAGTTTCTTATTCACTTCCTTCTCCATTTTGAACTTTATGTCTTTATTTCTTTTGTTTATATTTTTGAAGAAAATTTCAAATTGTCGATCAGTACCAAACCAAATTATTAAAATATCATCAGCATAACGAAAATATTTTAGATTAGATTTACATTCATATAATTCTAATGAAAAATGGATATACTGAAACTTTTATCAATAACTAGCTGTACCCGGCAAGCGTTGCAATGCCACTCAAAGACAGAAAGGGCTCGTGAGAAGGGGCCGTAAATATAAGGTCCCAGTGTCGATCGGGGGTGGGACACTTAGGCCCTTGTGTCGCCATCCCCACCCAAGTGTGGTGGACCTGTCCCCCATAGGAGAGCGAATTTTTCTCTTTTTACAATTGACTTAGGGGCCCGAGAAGGGGCCCTAAATATAAGGTCCCGGTGTCGATCGGGGGTGGGACACTTAGGCCCTTGTGTCGCCATCCCCCCACCCAAGTGTGGTTTCCCTGCCCCCGTAGGAGAGTGAAGTTTTCCCTTTTTGCAATTGACTTGGGGGGGGGGGGCGAGAAAGGGCCCTAAATATAAGGTCCCGGTGTCGGTCGGGGGTGGGACACTTCAGCCTTTGTGTTGGCTTCTTCCCATCCAAGTGTGGTGTCCCTGCCCCAAATAGGAGAGCGAATTTTTCCCTTTTTTGCAATTGACTTGGGGGGCCCGAGAAGGGGCCCTAAATATAAGGTCCCGGTGTCCATCGGGGGTGGGACACTTACGCCCATATGTTGCCATCCCCCCACCCAAGTGGGGTGTCCCTGCCCCCCATAGGAGAGCGAATTTTTCCTTATTTGCAATTGACTTGGGGGCCCGAGAAGGGCCCCTAAATATAAGGTCCCGGTGTCGGTCGGGGTGGGACACTTCAGCCTTTGTGTTGGCTTCCTCCCACCCAAGTGTGGTGTCCCTGCCCCCCCCCCCCCCCATAGGAGAGCGAATTTTTCACTTTACACAATATTTGTTTAGTTCTTATTTTAACCACCAGGTGGATATTGGATTTTTCAGGGCTTTTACCCCTTTTCAACCCCTTTTGGGTGCGACCAGCGGGACACATTCCAGTTATAGCGAAGATCACCTGATTGGCTCTTGTGACGAAGATCCAACACTCCCGTATAAAATTGTGAGATTTTTATGTATACAACACATTTGACAAGGGCTACGTGAAGTAGCCGAAATTAATCATGTATATTTATATGTTTAAATATAACTTTTATTTTTCACCATTATTTATTTGTGCGTGTTTCATGTTTCTTCTATATTTGTAAGTATTGTTGTAACAATACAATTTCATGAATGTCTCACATATGTATCGTTTTCCCCTACTTGTTTGTATCGTATTGTTGTTGTTTTTCGGCTTTGAAAAAGAAAGGAAGTCATGTCTTTTCGAAAATTAAGAGATATTTATTTTAATAAATGTATTGTTTTATACATTTATTTTTGTTTTATTTTGAAGATTTGAAGACTTTTCAATAGATAGAATGTCTAGAAGAGGGAGAATTAAGAAGACTTATAGTAATACTTTGTTTGTCTGTATACTAAACAATGTTCTGACTAAGTAGTAATGTACAGACCCTTTTTCTGTGTATTTTTGCAACTCACTGAATATTCTGGAGAATATAACATAAACCAAACAATAAAAGCAAATCAATTACTCTTTTAAATTCTATCTTATCTGCACATTGCACATTGATTATCTGCACATTAGAAAAACATGTTTGTAATAAACTTCTAGTTTAGAAAATTTTTACACATATGTTAAACTATCACAAGCTAAATAATATTTCAAGTCTTCTGCAAGGTTCATCATCACATAAACCATATCTTACTACTACATCCTGGCTATATTTCGTCTTTTTTTATATACAAAGACTTCTTCAGGTCGTTACTAAATTTTTAGGAGTGGAGAATCATCTCTCCCTTATTCCTAAATACAGAACATCAAATAAATACAAATCAAGAATTAATCTGAATAACAAAAGACCGTGATATTAATCACGTACTTAATTTACAACGAGCCTAATTCATTGTTTAATATTTCTTAAACTTTGAAATTTTTAAATTTGGAAAATATTTAAAAAGAAAAATAATTGTTCAAGTTTAAGAAATTTTAAACAATGAATTAGGCTCGTTGTAAATTAAGTAAGTGATTAATATCACGGTATTTTGTTATTCAGATTAATTCTTGATTTATTTGATGTTCTGTATTTAGGAATAAGGGAGAGATGATTCTCCACTCCTAAAAATTTAGTAATGACCTGAAGAAGTCTTTGTATATAAAAAAAGACGAAATATAGCCAGGATGTAATTGTAAGATATGGTTTATGTGTGTTTTGTTGAATTTTGGCGTTTTAAGAAGATACTTCTTAATGATAAGACCTATTTACCAACCTTCACCAAATTTCCTAGGGAATTCACCTTTTCTTCCAATTTTTATATAATTTAACTAATATCCTTAATTTTTATTTTACAACATTTTTATTAGGAACTTTTAAAATTTACTTATATTTATTAATTAATAAGGTTATATAGAATTAGCAGCAATGAAATAAAGGTCATCAACATTGATATCTTTGGCAATAAGAGATATTTATTTATTTCGTATATATCCTTCTTTTATATATCCCTTTCGATTAAAAATAAATTATAAAATTAGAAATTGATCATTTTTTTACATCGTTGGAAATGTCTCTGGAAAATGTTTTTCCTACTACAGGCAATTAGTTATGATTAGTTAACTAGGATTGGTTCATGGCATTAAATAACAATTATTAAATTTGACTTATTGATTTATGTATCGGGTGATCAAGAAATAACAGGTGGTGTTCGGAGCCCTGTAGCGTACTGGACGAAATAGAACAAATTTGGCCACCATACACATTAAAGTATGCGATTTCGATTTGTCAAGAAAAAAACTTACTACCAAACAATGCCGATAGGGGAAATTCTGGCGCTGCAAGCGCATAATGTGTGAAAAAAAGAATACATAACTGCCAATGGAAACAGTAAATAACAACACCAAATACCAATGAAAAACGTTTATTATAGCAACCTACAAATTTGGCTCAAGGTGACCTCCAGCCTGATGTTCCCCTAATTGCATGCGGTACACGAGGTTTTCGACGGTGGCTCACAGCATATCGGCATTTATTCGTCTGACATATAACGTTATTTGCTCTTTTAAGGTAGGAATGTCAGGAACATGTCCTCGTTACACAATGCTTTTCAGGTAGCCCCACAACCAGAAATCGCAAGGCTTCAGATCAGGGGACCTCGGAGGCCAATTCATGGGAAATGCGTGACTAATTACTCTAGCGTCTGGGAAATGTTGACGCAGGACATCCTTCACCCGACGTCCGATGTGCGGTGACGCACCATCTTGCATGAAAATGGTAGAATCAAAACAATTTTTTTGCTGCAGTTGAGGTATCACAAAATTCTCGAGCATATCGGCATACCTGTCGAAATTGACAGAACAAGTCACTAGTCCATTTCTACCAACTTCTTCATGAAAGTAGGGGCCGACGATAATAGAAGCAGTGAACCCACACCAAACTGTGACTTTCGGCGAATGTAAGGGGATCTCTTGACCAACGTGTGGATTTGTATCAGCCCAAATACGGCAGTTGTGTATATTGATATCACCGTGCACATGGAAGTGAGCTTCATCGCTCCATAATATCCGCCACGGCCACTCGTCATCCACTTCCAATCGAGCCAAAAATCTCAAAGCAAACTTTAATCGGGTATTTCTGTCCCTGGGAGCAATTCTTCAATGGGTGTTGTCTTATACGGATAAAGTTTCAGGATCCTATGCAATCTATTCTGCACCGTCGACAACGGGATACCTTTTTGATTTGATATTAAATATCAACTGCTGGTACCCTGCTTATTAGCTATCGCCTGATCCTGAACGGCAGTTGCAAATTGTTCAACTTGTTCCTGCTTGATACGTTTACGTCCTCGGCCTGGTTGCACAACAAGAGTTGCTGTTCTTTCAAATCTTTCAACCATTCTTCGTAAGTTAGTTATGGTCATCGGTCCTCTACGTAACTGTTTTAACCTTCATGCGCTCGCGCGGACGGCAAATTGGCCGTCATTTTGTTATTTTGTGCTGCTTTTTTCCCCAAACGACAAGAGCCGGGTGACAGGGGCATGTATTCTCAAGTTCAGCCTTCCTCTGCTGGCTGCCAATGTAAAATAATGAAATTAGTCGTTTTCGGAGACTCAGTTCTTATCCAAAGTCCAGGAAGTGAGTTGACGGCCAATCTGCCGTCGGTGCGAGCGGATACGCGAATTTTTCTAACGCCACAAAACTTAAAATGCAATTAAATGTTTCGTTATTTTTCACTATAATTTCGCTTTTTATTTACTTTATAATATTTTAGATTGTGTTATGTATATCTCTTCTTATTTCTTAGCAGTTTTTTAACCTTTCTTTCATCGTCTTTCTTTCTTTTGATAGCGCCCTCTAGTGTCACACTTCCGCTCGCAACGACGGCAATTTGGCCGTCAATAATTTTTTTCGATTTCCAGCAATTTCCTTCGATCAAATTGCATATTTTTGATATTTACGTTAGTAAATAGTGTCAAGTTAAGTTTAGTTCTAGTTAGCTTCTCAGCTAGTATTTTCATTTTTTTGTTTCCCAAAAAAAAATGTCATATCGTGATTTTAAGAGTACTAATTTTTTTTTAACAAAGATTACTCGTCAAAATTGAGCATACGATATTGTGTTTATGTTCATTTATCATAAATATCCAAAAGTATGCAATTTGATCGAAGGAAATTGTTGGAAATTGTGAAAAATCATTGACGGCCAAATTGCCGTCCATGCGAGCGGAAGTGTGACTCCAGAGAGCGCGAGCGCATGAAGGTTAACCGCCGGTATTCACGAAGAGCAGCATTGACATTTTCATCCCGCTGATAAAACAGCTTGACTAATAAAGCACGATCACGTAGTGACAACACCATCGACGGACGACTTCTTGAAGAATGATTAGAATTCCCGCAACCCCTCCTTTTATTTCGATATCGTGTCACAAAGTACCCAGATATGCAAAATTTCATGATGCATTTTTCGATCGCAGCGCCAGAATTTCCCCTATCGGCGTTGTTTGGTACTAATTTTTTTTTCTTGACAATCGAAACCGCATACTTTAATGTGTATGTTGGCCAAATTTTGTTCTATTTCATCCAGTACATAACACGCTACAGGGCTCCGATCACCTTTATTTCTTGATCACCTGGTATATCAATACCATGCAATAGCAGAATTATCTGTTTGTTTAAAAGCATTATTTCTTAGCAATTATCCTGTAATTGATAGTTATATTGTAAGAAATATGACTAATTGAAAATATGAATTGTTGGTCATTTGCTATTATTAATAGGGGGAACCGAAAATTCCCGCCCACCCTATATGTCAGTACATTCTTATTTTCATTTGTAGTTAAATTATAGATGGGCTATAAATGGGGTCAAAAGTTCCAAAAGGCACTAGTATTTCTATTAGTCAATTGCACTTTACAATAACAAAAATTTCTCAAATTTGCATCATTAACGCAGTGACCTTGATCGTCATACCTATTAATTCTGTAAATCTTATTCACAATCTGAAATCCATTCTTAATTCTTTTGTAATTTATTTGTTGAGAATAATATTGTTGTTGTACCTCAGCTGTGAGAATAGCCTCAAACAATGCGTTACTTGGAGATGTTTCAATTACAATTCGAAGGATGTAAGTTGCATAGCGAGAATCAGTTAGTACATCTTCAGGATAGGAACTCACTCGTTTTGCATTTACTGTTCGTTTCAATTTTAGTATTTCACAATCACTATACGGGGTAATTATTTCATTGATTGCATTAAGTAAAACCATAGAAGCATTTTGAACATCAGGTGAATTAGTAGGTACCAAGGTCTCTTCATTACAGGGACATAATTCCATGGGAATACCAGCATCAACACAAGTTCTGTTGACTGGTATAGGATACCAAATGCTATGACCAAATGGACTCCATTGTTTTCTTGGTTTGTTCCAACGTTGTGTTATTATGTCCATCATTGAATCATAGACATCATAAAAGGTTGCAAGTCTCCTCTCGTTTATCCTAAGGTTCTCAGTCAGATAAGGGTATTTAGAGTGAAGCCATTTAGGAAGAGATATGGCAAAGAATGGCATCACCTTCTCTCTCCTACCTAAAGCAGTTGTACTATATTCACCATATCGAAATCCATGATCTCCCATTATTATAGTAATGGTGTTGTCTAATTTCCCTTTGTTGTGTTGATTTTCTAAAAGTTGAGATAATGGTTCATCCACAATCTGGGGTCTATTAAAATGATCATGACTATATTGATTAAGAATTGACATGAGGAAGTAAGATCTGTGATGGGAATGAACCTGATCTTGAAACTTTGACATCCAACTGAACTGAAACTGATAATCTGGTACATTACCAAAACACATATCTTTGCTTATTTTTGAAAGAGGTGATATGTATCGTTCAAGCCAAAATGGCCTCATATAAAAGTCAGTGGGTTGTTTCAAAAATCCTTTCTTCAAATAGTTAAATGTTGCAGGGGGTTTATTATCCTCAGCATATCCAGTTATATATCCAACTTTAGAGAAATCTTTCCATATGAATGGACACTTTTCAAAATAATCCTTGGTACAATTGGGCAGACCTACCTCGTTCACAAAAGGTTGTATTCCCATAAGCAAAGCTACGATATTGTTGATTGTGCTCAATCCAATACTGACTATATTTTTTAAGATATTAGCGTTTAAAGTGTTATTAAGAGTGTTATATGTTTTTGGCATTTGTCTGATGAAGTTTGCTTGTGATGCTGAATCTAAAAGAAATATATGAACACTAGGGTACTCATTATTCATGGGTTTTTCATTGTTTGGGGGCAGTTCTTTTGCTGGGATCCAAAAGAATACATTGGAATAGAAATATTTATCTTTTTGTAAACAGTTAATAGTTAAAAATTCATCCATCATCTGTAAACTACCATTGAAATGAAAGAACTGATCATAAGTCACTTCAACATCATTCTTTGTAGATCTTCGAAAATAAGAGTAAGTGCAATTTAAAGTATTTGTTTGTATTTTATGGAGTTGGATCTCAGTAATATTCCACTGAAGTGTACCGTTATCAAGGAGTTCCAAAAGGAATGGTTGGACTTTGCCACACTTAAGTTTCGGTTGTATCTTATGAAATGTTTTCACTTTCACATCCCACGGATTAACTAAAGAAATTATGCATGATCCTAATTCTATATTTTGATTTCCCATAGTAATATTGTATCTATAGTTAGGTAATATCCAGAAATAACAGTAAAAGCAAAATGATAAAAAGATGCAGAATATTGTGCACCATTTTCGTTGACAGTTCATTTTCAATTGATAAAAACTATCACAACATAACTCCAAATACTGCATGGTCGATTATCTTGTGACGCAACTTTCTGAAATGATAAAAAAAAAGAGATTATATAAAAAATGTTCTAAGTTAAGAATTGAGAAAATTTTAGTTAATGATTTACTACATATTTGTCATTTACCAAAGTAGCTAAAATTTTATTGCTAATTTATATACTATTTATATAGTAATATTAAAATTATCCATCAGCTTTACTTGAATTCGATAGCGGTACTTTAAATAAACTTATATCTTAAAAAAAAAAGTTATGCAATCCCATAAACAGGCCATGTAGGGAGCGCGGGAGGTAAGGCTCCCAGCGTTTCGAGACCAACGGGACTAGATTGAGGTCGGGTGGTCAGCCCGACGCCCGCCCGCCTTAACTTCCCGGGAAAGAAACCCGTTACTCATTCTACAGAAGGCTGGGTAGACCCTAGGACCCGTTTGGAGGAGAAAGAAGCGTGGAAAAATTCCCGCCCTCCGCCAAGGCCGCCACCTCCAACCCGCAAGCCAAGCGCCCTTACCAACTCTGCTACCGGGCCCACAAAACTTATATCTATAAATGTATTTTTTTATATATTAATATGAAGAATGAAAATTTATATACTAATTACTAACTTACATATCTTTTATACATTAAAATTAAAATATCTACCGCCTTTAATTAAGTTAATTACCAATGCTTTAAGTAAATTTATAAATGTAATTTATTTTTTTATTCTATTACGAATATCTAAAATTAATAGTATATCTTGTAAAAAATAGAAACAAAACATTAATGTACTTCCAATTCGGCTAAAGTGCAGAAAACGGTACCACCAATAAAGATACATTGCTGTTTTACCCTTTCCGCTTCCGCGCAAGGATACATAACGTTCTAATTTCTATGAAATCTATATCTAAATGGAGATTGAAACGATTGGTCCAGAAAGATTAGGTGATTTTATTTTTCTAGGGAGATTGAGAGATGGATGTAAGAAGGATGTCATTGATTTTTGTAGGAGTCTGGGATTAATTGGTGAACAATAGAATGGACCACTTGAGGATAGGCGGGGCTTCGTAGTTCCAAAATATCCCACCACGCTACTGCTTCGCATGTGGGATAAACAAAGCCATGTGCTTCATTTTAACCCTAATAGATATAGAGGCTGAACTAAAAGATTTGATTTTGATGCAACGATTGTAAACCTTCCAAAATGTTCAGATTGGATATAGAGTTGATTATCGCCTATTGAAGAAGGCGACAGCAATATATTTTCACAGAAGGATATAATTTAATGGATCACTTGAGGATAGGCGGAGCTTCGTAGTTACAAAATATCCCACCACGCTACTGCTTCGCATGTGGGATAAACAAAGCCACGTGCTTTGGTTTAACCGGTTTAGATACAGAAGAAATATTATATTAAAGAAGGGTATTCCAAGCGTTTTTACAGAATTATTACAGTACTGGATCTGCACAGTATTGAACCATCGTCTTTAAATATCAAATATCGACGATTTTTTAAGTAATTCGAACAAAGTTATATGTTTGTTTATCCCATTAGCTCTCGCCGCATGTGGGATACACGTCATACGTGACGTCGATAGGGGCGTAAAGCTCAAGTGGTCCATTGTCCCAAGTGTTGCAAAAGCGTTAAAAGGAAGGATCTGGATGAGATGAGTAATCACAGTGCGGTTGAAATTTCTGTCGTTAAGTTTGTGTGGAAATTTTGTTGAAAATAAAGTTGTGCAAGTGGTAGTCCATTTAAATTACCGTAACAATAATTTCGCATAATCATATGAGCTGAAGCTATGGGCGCGCAGCCCTTTAGGTGAGGTCGGTTGAAGTAACACCCACTCCAGGATGTTTACATTGAAAAAAATTTTAAATTCAGATTCACAGGAAATTCAACGGCAACCACACTTTCGTTTAGCTTTAGGCGCCATCTTTAAACTAGTGCCAAGGCAGCCATTTTGTAACAACTTGGAAAAATAATCCAACATACCTTGATATCGTGTTCTGCATTTTTAACCAGAAAATAAGACAAAGAACATTAAGAAAAAGCAAAAAATAGACATTGAAAAAAAAAGAATAAATAATTAAAAAATAAAATAGATATAAAAATGAAGTATGGAAGCAGAACGAATGTGGACTGAGTGTTTATTGTGCTTGATATTGTTATTATCATTATTTTGTACACAAAGCGATTAAAGGCTATGGAATCGAACCTAGAAAAGACAGTAAGTCAAAAGGCACCAAATACCTTAAATGAATTAAATACAAATTAGAAGTGCTGGGACAGTGCTAGACTAACTACAAAATATCCATCACAAGATGTAAAACATCTGGGGGCACGGTAGTTCCCCCGCTAATATGAGCCGAAGGAAGGAAGTAGGGCACTACGTCCCTTTTCTGGAAGCGTTTCGTCGTATTTTCGAACCCTCATAGCTTCGGCCTGGATAATACTAGAGAGCTCAAATTTTCAGGATAAGATGCAGTTAGTAGACTAATGAAATACGCTAAGTTTCATTTATCTAGCTTTTATACTTTGGATTTTATTAATACCTAAAATACGTCGATTTCATCCCTGATTCACTGATTGACTGACTCATGATCATCAAAACCTCTAGGGTACTTTGTGAAGTCCTAGAAAGCTGAAATTTGGTATGCAGGCTAGGATTACCACACGAACAACAAAAAAATAAAGTAAGAAATCTGTAACTTTCACCCTCCAACCCCTCCTAAACGGGGGGTCTGGGTCTGAATTATATAACAATATCTATTCCAAACTTCCAAAAGTCCTAAGGCTGAAATGTATTACTTACAAAAAGAAATGATATCCCACCCAAAACATTTCATGTAAAATAAGTTGCCAAGACTCACATGCTCATAACGCTTTCACTGTTAAAAAGTTATGAGATCTCATGTAGAGCTAAGTCCCTAACTCTACAAGGCCTAACTCTAAAAGCCCTACTATCTTGGTCAAAAAGTATGGCTTGGCCGTTTCATGGAACTATTTCATTATACAACATTAACGATAAGTGACTTAATTTCTTACCCTAAGTCCATGGAATTGTTTTTATTTAAAAAAGACTGTTAGGCCCAACACAAGACTAAACAAAACAAACAAATGCCTTTTCAGATTCATTTTCATGAGGGGGACTAGAGTACAGCTGTTTCACAATTCTACTTGATCATC
>JAFIDM010002932.1:15523-25573 GCA_023159025.1 Thereuonema tuberculata
CAATATAAATAAAACCCGAAAAGCCGAGAGGCAATATCGGATATGTTGACGGCACGTTAAACCCAATTTTTAAGCTCCATGGGATTGTCTGTACGATAACCACAAAACGGCTACGCCATATCTTTTTACCAAGATATTAGGGTTTTAGAGTTAGGCCTTGTAGAGTTAGGTTCTTGGCTCTACATGAGATGATAACTTTTTAACAGTGAAAGCGTTATGAGCATGTGAGTCTTGGCAACTTATTCTACATGAAACGTTTTGGGTGGATATATTTAACCAGAGATGATGAAGAAGAATTAGAGATGAAATGGAAGATACAGTACGAGTACCATTCAGTGAATATTAAAGCAGCTACTATATGACCACAATTTGCTGATTCCACAATATCTCAACTGGCTGAGAAATCAAGCATTGTAAAACTGTCCAAGATATATCTATCTCACTATATCGGAAGTTGTCGGAAATAAGTCCATAAAACTTATCCACTTGAAATGGAGAATGAAGTGAACACTGAAATTTCGAGAAAAAACCTCCAAAGATTTTAGACAAATAAAACAAAGTCTGGTTCTAAAAGTAAAAGAAAAAATGAAAGAAGTGTAACGTCACCAGGATAGATGACACAAAGCACTGGGTTTAAAGTAACAAAATCAAACTTTATTGCGCTCAAATCACAGTTACACAATTATTTGCTTCCTCCTCCTTTTTAAAAAACAACCATCGAGCCTCTTTTCCCTTCAAAATAACCATCCCAACAATGTTTCTATCTCTTCGTGAATCCATTCTCAACAGTTCAAACTCTAAACTCAACAATTAAATAACATCTCAATTAATTCCATATTAAAAAAAATCCAAAATAATTAAAATTGACAATTTTAAAGAATTCTTATTTCCAGAAAAATAAAATTTAAACAATAAATAACATTATTTTCCCAAAATCAGAAAATTATAATAAATCAGTTTTTAATAAAAAAAAAATATACGTAAATACAATCAGAAACACATTCAATTTCCTTATATAAATCTAATATGTTACAACTCCTCTTTCACCCAAAGAAACTTCACCTTAACTGAAACTAGTAAAGTTTAAAATAATCAAGTTATATTGCATACAAATTTCCAATAAATTCGTAAATTCTACTTAAACAATCAGCATTCTTATTTTCGCTACTAGGTCTATATATAATATTAAATGTGTATGATTGTAGAGCTAGAGTCCACTTTAATACTTTACTATTATTTCCAACATTATTTTTAAGCCATACAAGGGGATTATGATCAGTGACTGTAATAAATTTGTTTCCATCAAGATAAAAATGTAATTTTTTTACTGAAAAAAATGATACAAGCACATTCTTTTTCGGTGGTATTGTACTTCTGTTCAATAGGTGAAACTTTTTCCTTAGGTAAAATTGGATGTTCTTCTCCTTTGTTATTTCTTTGAGAAAGAATCACTTCCATACCAATATCAGAATTGTCAGTTTGAACAATAAATTCTTACTTAAAATCTGGTGCATATAAAATGGGTTTTTTCATTAATTTATCTTTTAATGTACAAAATGCCTTTTCACATATATCAGACCAAGCTATTTTGTATTTTCTGTCTTTACCTTTTAGTAGATCAGTAAGAGGTGCTGCAATAGAAGAATAATCAGGAATATATCTATGGTAGTAGCCAGTCAATCCAAGGAAAGCTACAATATCTTTCTTTCTCTTAGGTGTAGGGAAATTTTTTATAGGATCTACTTTAGACTCGTCAGGAGTACGAAAATCTTGTCCAATGATATGGCCTAAATGCTTTAATGTATGGTATGCAAATTTACATTTAGATGGTTTGATGGTTAGTTGTGCTTTCTTAATACATTCTAATACAATTTCAATGTGTTTAATGTGAACCTTAAATTTATCTGAAAAAATAGCAGTATCATCCAAGTATGGTATAGCAAAATCTTCAGTCTTTCAAAACAAGGGACATTAATTTACTAAAAAAATAGGATACATTTTTCAAACCAAAGGACATTCATAATGGTCTAAAACTTCCAAAGTAACAAAGGCTAGCAATTTTCTGTGCCTTAATTTGCCAGTAGCCCTTTGCCATATCTAATGTAGAAATAAATTTAACAGATGAAACACGTGAAATTCTCTCTTCAATATTGGGAAGGGGAAAATATTCGGTCCTAATAATTTCATTCAATTTTCGATAGTCCACACAAGGTCACGATTAGGGGCTTCCACTAAAATCATTGAGGACATATAATCAGATTCTCCTACTTCAATTATACCTAAGTCGAACATTTTCTTAATCTCTATCTTCAAAATTTCATTCTGTCTATAGGAAGAGTTATAGGTTTGATTCTAACAGGGGTTTCATTAATTAAATTAATGCTTTTTGTTTGTAAACGAAACATATTGGCTGGAACTTTGAAATTTTTAAAAATTTTCTTTACGCATTTATTTATTTTAATTAAAATACAGTTAGTCGGTTAAATTTTCTTTGCAGCACATAAAACGTTTTTTCTATCTCTCGAGAAAGAACCATTTTAAAAGGGCTTGTTCAGATTTTTTTAATTAATTAAGGAATTAACTTTTCTGCTTTTTTTTCTCTCTCCATTATCTAAAGGAAGGAGATTTTTTCTGACTGAATTTGATACATGTGGAAGGAAATATTTAAATAAAAATGTCCGTAAAATGTTTAAGTCCTATTCGATAGTTAGTTTATTTTTTTCCCTCACCCTTAACTAAATGTAAGTCCATTCAGGGACATTTAAAGATCTGCGCAAACCTACCCAGACATCAATTCCGGAGATATTAGGAAATATCTGAAGCTGTTCTACAGGTTTAATCACCACCTTCTACTAGAGGATCGCCAAAAATAAGGATGGAGTGAGACCGGCAGAGACGAGGGAGACGATATAGCTCTACACGATGGGTATCAGGTGATGCTATCGAGGAATAATCCACAATCAATGGGAACATTCCATTAGTCATCAGCGGCATCCTTTAATATCGCTACGGTATGTTCCTTAATGGCGTCCTGGGGAAGGCCACGGGAAACCACCCCAGTATGTTTCCCTTGAAATTCTAGGGAGTCTGCTAGGGGTTCACCATCTTGGGAACACTAGCGCTCCCTGGAACACGGAGGCTTCGGATACGAAGCGCGCACTTCGGTGCGTACCGGCAATACATACATGTAGGGCATATTATTTAAACCCGGGACGTTTGTGCTATCTACTGATTTCCATCTAGAACTTTTCGTTGAATTTCCTTCTAGTTATTTTCGGGAGTAATGAAATTAAGACTCGACATTGGACTAAAACTATGAAGATTTTCAGTGAAAAGTGAATTAATGAATTCTATAACGACAATTAAGTTTATATGTAATTGGGACTGGACTTAATTAACTGAATTTAAATTTTTAACATATATAATTATATAAAATGTAAAATGATCACTTTGTATGGTTGGCAAATTGAGTTTTGTACTTTTAGGATTCCTTTGGATTGAAGTGTGGATTATAAAGATTTAATTTTTTTCTATAGTCGGATAGAACAGTTGGTTTTTTACTTGATTTTCGAATTAATTATCAAGTGGTGTTTGAGATTATGTTATTGACGTTAAAATAAGATATGTTATTAATTCAATAAATAATATTTGAATTCAAAATACGTATATTGGTATCAACAGTGTCTACAGTGAAGGTGTTTTGGAGTTTATTTATGTATGTATGTGTGTATGTAGAGACGCTTCAACTCAGACAAGCAACACGACATGTTATTCACACAAGAGATGATAAATACATTGATGTTGGCGGTGGAATTTTTTGGACCTTTATTAAAAAGTTAAAGGATGCCACGACAGGCCTATGCAGGCCCAAGGGCTCGCGGGAGGTAAGGCTCCCGGCGTTACTTGACCAACGGGACTAGGTTGAGGTTGGGAGGTCAGCCCGACGCCCGCCCGCCTTTAACTCCCGGGAAAGAAACCCGGTACCCATTCTACAGAGGGCTGGGTAGGCCCTAGGACCCGTTTGGAGGAGAAAGAAGCGTGGAAAAATTCCCGTCTCCGCCGAGACCGGGAATCGAACCCGCGACCTCCAACCCGCAGCCAAGCTCCTTACCCACTCGGCTACCGGGCCCATTTGGGCCTTTATTACAAACTGTAAAAAATGTATAACTTGGCCAATAAGTATTAGAAACAGTACGTGGTTTCTTTTTTAAATGTGTTTTCTTTCGGAGGGGACCACAGCCGGATAACCTTATCACTTTTGCACTATCGGAACATTTCATCTGACGAGTGCACAAAAAGGACGAAACGAGCGTCCCAAACTCTCACCGATGAAAGCTCTGATATTTTTCATTTCTTTAACCTTTTACAGTACATAATATCTCTTTGCTGTCATTCGTTTTGATACTGTACATTCGAATAGCTCTATCTCGGAAACCCTTCGGAGTAGGACACTCGTTCATAGGAACTTTTTTTGCTTAAAATGATCAATGCTATCCTCTCCCAAAATATTGACCTTTCCTCCCGGGACACTCTGTATGTCCTGCTAATGTGAAAATTTAGTACTAGTTACGTGATTTTACAAGGAAGACCCCTAATTATTTTGGGTCTTCCTTGTAGGCGCCAAAATCTAATTAGTAAATGAAATCTCTTTTGTGAAAAATAAATAGTAATAACAAATATGGTAAAAAAATATTAAAATTTCATATTGCACAGGATACGAAAGTTATCCCAGGTACATGTTTCATTTGTGGGCACCTTCTCTGAGAAAGGAACTGATCGCAGACTGAAACTCCTATTTTTCCCTCGTCTCTCCAAGTCATAAGAATTTCAGTAAGTTATGACTCATGTCTATCTGACTTATAGTTTTATTGGTGACAGTCGAACGGAATGACTGTCAGAATGAACATAAAAGCTTCCTCCCTTTTGTAGTGGGTGGGGGTCCCTAAATACTTTCGAACACTCGCATGGTAAGTTTCCGTAGACGTATTTGGGGGAGGGGGGTTGCTGAGACTTTGCACTGTATAGTTTTTCTCTTTGATTCGAAAACTCATTGAGAGGATCTTAGCATCCTTTCCCTTCAAACAAAGTATTGAACAGATTTGTTTTTCTTTTTTTTTTTGAATTGCCATCTGAGTTCGGCTTTAAACCTAGGCCCACCTCGAAATAAAATTCTAAATACGGGTTAGATAGTAAAAAAAATGTTTAATTTTTTTTTATTATTTTATTTTTGTTATCTGCAATACAGGATGTATCTGAAATGTGCTGCCAAACTTTAAAGGCTGTATTCAGTGATGCAAAACAACGAATAAATGTCATATATACAAGGGTCTGGAAATGCTTTGTTTCCAAGATACGAACGGTACAACAATGCAGAGGTGTTAGGCGTAAGTCGCTCAGTTTCACAGAAAGTCTTCGAAATGTCCTCCACCGGTTACAATGCACGCAACACAACGTCGTTCATCGACTGCCGACCTATACACTATGCGATCATGCAGTGCGTGTGCGTGAGGATGTGGTGTATACTAATGCATTAAGATAACCCCATACGAAAAAGTCCAGAGGGGTTAAATCAGGGGAACGAGCAGGCCATGCTGTTGGTTCCCCTCTTCCAATCCATCGGTCAGTATAACGTTGGTTCAGAAGTCGTCGGGCTGTATGGCTGAAATGGGGTGAAGCACCATCAAGTATGAACCACATGTGAGACGAGTGTGCAAAGGAACAGCCTCTAGGCATGTAGGCAACTCATTTTCCAGGAAATTTCTGTAAGCGTCGCCGGATAGTCTAACTGGCAGAAACACTGGCCCGATGAGGTGGTCGCCGATGATACCAATCCAGATATTTACAGAAAATCTTTGTTGGTGCCGTGACTGTGTGATAGCATGCGGGTTTTCATCGGACCAGTGGTGAACGTTATGAAAATTCATAATTGCATCTTTCTTGAAGCAAGACTCATCGATGAAAAGCACCGACAGCGCAAAAGTAGGTTGAACACAGTGCTGCAGCTACCCTGTGCAAAAGACCATACGTGGAGGGTAATCTAAGGTGGTAAACTTTAGGTGGGTGCCAGACCTTGCCCTCTCTGAACGTGATATGGGTAGAGAAGCTGTTCCTTGAGAATTCCTGGATGGACATTGCCGTTGCTTCCTGGTAAAGTCGTGCAGCTTCTCTTCAATTTCCATTTGCTCTTCCGTAAGCGAAATGGATGTCGGCCATCTCTGCATTGCTGTACCTCGTAGTCAGGATGTTTTCTAGAACAAACTGCGACAATTTTGACGTCTGGAATGCGTTCACTTGGATTGCTCCCCTTTTGTTTGGGGGGGGGGGGGGTCCACTTTTGGTGGGGAGGGGGGGTATTGAACATTACATGTCACGATTACTGAGGAGCAATGTAATGACTCTATGGTACGACATAACCATAAAAGGCCAGCACCTCTGTATCGTTTCATCGTTCGTATCTTGGAAATAACCATTTCCAGACCCATTTCTACATCATATTTATTCGTTTTGTATGATTGAATACATCCTGCAAGCTTGGCAGCACATTTCAGATATATCCTGTATTCCAAAATTAACAACCAAACTAACTCTTCCTTGTGTCGTCTTTAATACTGTATTAGTTATCGAACCGATAGGGAATAACAGTCCGTTAAGTTGTAGATGCTGTGCACCAACGAAAAATTAGCAATAATTTACTGATGTTCGCTGTTGAATCTAAAGTGTTTATAAAATTGACTGCGATTGGTTAACAACAATGAACGTCACTTCCGGATTTCTGTGCATAGGCGCAGTATGTTAGAAAATGGCAGCCTCCATTGATTAGAAACAGAATTTTATTGTCGATACGATATGTCCCGGTAAGAATCTTCACAGTAAGTAAACTTATGCAACATTATTTTCGGAATATTAAATAGGAATAAATACAGCTATTTCATCGTCAAAATCAAAAGAGTCGGTTTCAATCGAGGCCGACGCCATCCATTTTTAACATTGGTTCTCGCGGGGGCTGACTGGAGATTTTTTATTGAATGCAGCAAATTTAACTCGCCAGTTTCGAGCTGCTGAAATTTACCATCTGATCATCTAGTTAGTCGTTAATGCACAGAAAATATCAGTTGATCGTTGCTTTAGCAGCGATCAATGTTAACGAACGTTTGGTGCACTCGGACATTAGTGTCTTACAAATAATCAATTCGTTGTTTTTAGCGAATCATTTGGGAGCTCTCATGATAGCGACCAAAAGCGCTATTGCGTTTGTCCTGTGCGTCCGTCCGTGTCTGTCCACCCCTGAACGAAAGGTCGGATCAACAAAGTATTTCACCGTCGTACTCAAGAGTCCCAGAGTAGCAATGTCAGTATTTCAGTGGCCAACGCCCCCCCCCCTCCATGTTTCAGATATTTGGCATTGTTTTCATTGGATTTCCTCTATTAAATGCAATCCTCTCGTTTCAGTTGTTAGCTTTAGCATGATGTTTAAGGTCTCAGACTCCATATACTGAAGGTTGTTGGTTCGAATCCTTACATCTACTTTTTTTTTTCTCAATGTTCGCGAGGGCTTTGGCTTTTTTTTTGTTTTCCTTACTTTTTTTTTTAATTTTTTCCTAACATTTTTTTTTTTTAATATTTCCTTACGTTAATGTACTTTTTTTTTTTATATTATTATGGGGTCGTCTTTGAATTTATGCTTTAGCTCAAAATTCTATTTACTTGTTCTGTTTGTTTTCTTGACAAAACCTTTGTCAACTACATTTTCGTTCCCCTTCTGTTTCTCAGCTCTGCTTTAACATGAATTGATCCTCTCTCTCCCGAACGTTCGTTGTAATCCTCTTTACAAAAACACAATCTGAATTTTATAATAAACTTTATCCAACTTTATAGAAACATATTTATTAGATGCATATCTTAAGTTTTTCAGCGTTTGGCCATTCTATAGATTATTACTGAATTTCAATTTGTATTTTGTTATTATTTTTTTATTTGTTATTTTGCCAACGAGTAACTTCAGCTGATCTGCTTTGAAATCATTTATATCTGTACAAATATATTTATATTATGATATCGCGATAATTTTGAATCAGTTCAAGACTTTAATTCCGTAAAGCTGATATAACCTTAAATTCCGTCGTTTACAGTTTTCTTGATTAGAAATTTAATGTTATATTCGACGACAGAATTATTTCTGCATCGTGTCTTAGAACAAAGGAACCACAGCCCAAACACTGATTGTTTTTTTTTTTTCACTTTCAATTTAGAAACTTAGTAAGAGACCGGAACCATGGATTGCCACATTTTATTTTTAATAGTTAAACTAAATATACTGGATTTCAATTTTTAAAAGTAAATTTTTATATACTGAATTTTTTTTTTTATTTACTATCCTAAATGTCTCCGTTTCCATGGTAAAATATAATCCAATTTTTTTTTAATAAATTAGAATTGTCTGAATATAGACTTATTTTGCAAAATAACAAGTCTATATTCTTTGTAATATCACGAAAGGCAAAGCACTGAACTTACAAACAAATTGACAGTATCTGTATTCTCTGACTTCACAAGAGTTTTTGCTTATTTATATTCTGAAGCAGCCCGGTACAAAGTCGCTTCGCTCCGGAACCCTTGCATATATAGCATAAAAAAAAAACTTTATTTATTTAGCAAATTAATATCGAGATCGGAAAATATACTACGAGTTCCCAGCCCGCTCCCAGGCCATCTCCGGAAAACTCAGATGTATTGCGCCATACCTATATATCGATAAGGCAACTTTAAAGCAAAAATATAAATTCTCTTTATTCACTATCCAGATGGAATTTCGAAAACTCCGGCCTTATTCCTTGTCTACATCATAAAGGGAACCTCTGTGCAAAATTTCAGCTTTCTAGGTCCAAGGGTTTGGGCTGGGCGTTGATGAGTCAGTGAGTGAGTGAGTCAGGTCTTGTCTTTTTATATATGTAGATAATTATTCTAAAATTAATAATTAAAATTATGTAGAGGAGCGAAGGGAGTCTCTCCATTCCCAACTACATCACATCTTGTGAACCGTTTTATTCACAATCTACAGTAGCTAGAAATAGAAAAGTTTTGCTGCCCACATAGAAATCCAGGTTGGATTTACAGTTTTAAAAATATGAAATGTGCAGAATATATATATGTTATGCAAACTTTCGGAAGTGATTTAAACAGTGCGCGACTCAAGTCATAGCCCGGCTTTTAGATAGTTACATATTTTAGATAGAGTCTATTTTGCAGCAAACGCTACAATAGTCTTACTCACTAGATAGTCGAGTCGACCTAGTGCATGAACAGTTAATGAATTACTTACTATTAAAAATGATGATTATAATTAAATCATTCAAAAACATTGACGTCGGCATAAATTTGTGTAGGAAAAAAAAAATTGCTCGATCAATTAAGTGAAATAAAAGTTATGAATAATTAAATGAATGTGAATACAGGTGCACACAAAACAAAATTATGGTATGCTTTTAAGGAATAAAACATTGAAATTACTCACTTATTTAGTAAATCCTTTTTAAAAACATTCAAACTACTGATAATTACGCTTGAACGATGTATTCATTCGCTTCTGTGACTGGTTTGATAGCATGTAATCGCAAGAAGCACGACTATCTCGGTCGTTTATCTTTTATCAAAAGATACATGTGTTTAAACAAACAAACCAAACCTGTATCTGTCTTTCTCATTGTAAAGAATTAAAACTGTGAAGTAATATTAGGACAAAACTGCTGGTTTAGTAAATAATATCAGTTAAACAACTAGTTAATTAAACATCTTCAGTGAATTCAAAATTAAGGCAGGAATAAAAAATAATTGTTAAAAATGTTGAAGAACAAAGATTCATTGGAATAAAGAAACACGGATTCAACAAAAAACGTTGGAAGATAATCTTTTTTAAAAGCTTTTAGAAAAAAAAAGTAGAGATACATTTGTTGGCCAGAAAAAAATTACTGATTCCAAGTTTAATAACTTCAACAATTCAGATCTGATACGATTGAGATTTGGCACAACATTAACAGATGGATTAATTGCTGA
>JAFIDM010002933.1:0-19399 GCA_023159025.1 Thereuonema tuberculata
GGTCAAATACACCTTATTTATGAGTATCCCAGAGGTCTTAAGGTTGAAATTGGGTGTTAAAACTCTTGTTACCAATTTAAGTGAAGGAAAAATGCACAGAATAGCTTCTGAAGACAGAGCTCATTTATATTCCATGAATTACTTTGTTTATTGCTTGAATTTGAAACCCAGGTGTTGTCTTAAGAAAAAAAAAAATGGAAAATCTCAAGACAGTAGTGAAAGTCGCCCATTGAGAATTAAAAACTCCACCCAAAATATTATGTTTTCTTTCTTTCTGGTAGCTTTGAACGAGAGGGATTTTTTCTTTTAGGTCTAAATGTTACTATTTCAGTTTAAAAAAAAAAAAAAGATTGTAATTGAAAATAGATCTTCAGACATTGTGAGAAATGATAAGTTTTGGAAGAATACAAAAAAAGAAACATCAGAAATTGTTAATTTTTTCAAACAAATATTACGAAAGTTAAATCGACTAATCAAAAGAAATCATTACTAGATTCATTCTGTAAAACTAAAGAATAAATTCAGTAAAGGATATTAGAAAAACGAAATTAAAAAAAAAAAAATCCAAATTCCTGAAAAATAATAGAAATATTTGGAAACTTCCAGCATAAATTCAAAAGCCCAGACTTTGAATCTATGGCTTTCTTAATGATAATACAAATATAAAGTAAACTCCATTTCTTATTTATGTATCTGAAAGCAATTTAAGAAAATCTTAGATTTTTATTCTTTAGTAAAACAGGAAAAAATATTAATGAAGATTTTTATAATCACAATTTTTGTACTTAACGATGAAAATTAGGTTAAACAAAAAAAAATTAAATAAAGATATTCTTTTTATTATTTATTTACTTACGTTAATTCAAGATCGTTTTTGCATAGTAAAAGAAAAGAATTCTAATAAGAATTTCATTAGATTGAATTTTTAAATATAATAATTGCCTGTAAAACAACTCCATATGTTACAAATATATGGAATTATTTTATATATAAAAATAATTATGTACAATCTAAAACAGTTACATAGAAATGGTATAGAAAAATAATGTATCAGCATATACATTTATTATCATACTTTATACACAAAAATTGTAGTAATTATTATCTGAAAAAAATTTTTTTTATTTAATTTTAAGAAATTAATAGCTTTACTTTAATAACAAAGTAATTGGTATTATAAAATTTAATAAGAGAAAGGTAAATTGTAAAACTCAGATAATATTTAATTGATAAAGAATATGTAAGTATGTTGATATTTTCATAATATATATTTTCAAATATACCGGTACTTACATTTATTATCAGAAACTGATATTTTGGTCTTTTCAATATAAAAGTTTTATAAGAAAATGAATTATGAGCGTGTTTTATAAAAAAATAATAATATTACAGTTTCTAATGAGGTAATGCTGAAAATCTGTTTGAAGTCTTTTATGACTTTTGTTTTATTTATTTTACTTTTTTCGTTTGCAATGAGAAAGTGTCAGAAGAATTCTCAAATGAAATTGAATCCGATGCATGATTGATGTTGAAGCGCAGTTTAATGACGAGGTTTCTTTAACAAGAATGGTTTATTGATGAGACTTAGTCCGACCGATTAAAGTAATCGAAGGGTGCGGCTGCCACAGAATGTATTCACTATAGGAAAGAGGAGGGTTCGCCAAAAACGACAAAAAACAAATAACACACCTCCAGAACAGAAGGTGCATTTAAATGATATGGGATGGGCCCTGCTGTTCACTAAAAGAAATATTACACTGGACGAACGAAGTTGGCGAATGGTAAACACTTGGTTTTTAACATTGGTTTCTTTTAATACATCGCCTGAAAGAAAAAGATTTTTTCGAAGAGATTTTAAATTATGGAACGACTTAAATAAATATAATGATTCTTTATTAAAAATGCACACAGGACTGGAGCATTAGCGTTCGGAATAGAGTTAATAAAGAAGTATTGTTTAATATTGTACTTACTTTTTTGAATAATGGAATTAGTTAGTTCAAGGTAATATTGATTAGTAGAATTCTACGACGCTAGTTTGAACTGCGCGATACGAAAATGAAGGGTGTGTGACATTTCTGCATGTGACAATAGTGGGACTTGCCCAATTGTTTAATTAAGTGTTGATGGTCGAGTCTCAGCCCATTACTGTTATAATAATGTATACAGTCACAAGTTGTGCAAATTTATTTAAGATATAATTTGGATTTAGCTTAACATCTGTTTTCTTTTTTGTTTTTACTACATTTGAATAAGTTGGAAGCAAAGAATTAATAAAATGTGAATTGGAGCTGAACATCGCAGTGTTCGACTGTTACTGATTCACATCTCTAAGAATTTGGCGGTTACATTCTTTGCAAAAATTCTAATCGCAGAATAACTATTTTATTCTTAACATATAAAGAACATAAGAAAAAAAAATGCAGTTTCAGTTAAGAAACATTAGGAGTTTCAGTCAATGAAATGCTTGAAATCTTTAATAATTTTGTACCAGATTTTTAGGTGATTTTTGTTTTGAGGTTACAAAATAATTCTGAATTTACGTTTCAGATACAAAATGTAAGGATTTCCTTTTGTAGCATTGATAGATTATTGTTGTATACTTATGTTTTGTAGGTCGTGATTACTTTTGCTGCTTTTCACACGTAACTAAAATCATAGATTCAGCTCATGTGTCTGTGATTGATTAACTCCGTTACAGTTTAAATTACCCAATTTAGGTGGCTTTTTGTGTCATAAGGAAGTTGGATATTTGAAAGACCAATTACTCCTTTACACTGTTCTCTCCCAAGAAGGAGAATGGAAGGGATTTAAGAGGGAGAAAAAAAAAGTGAAATGCTACTATGCTGTTGTGGTCGTTCTTCCCAGTTAGATCTAGTTCACTATATCAGTCAAAATGGCCTCCGTTCATTATTGTATTTGCTTACCCCAAATCAGAGTGACATGTGTGGCTCGAATGACTACGAATCCACAAACCACTGCTCCAATTAAAGCGGAAACGCAGCTCTTTGGATTTTTCCTTTTTTTTTTTTTTAATCGAGTCTAACCTATTGAAATTTCCCATAAAATGGCTCCATTCTTTAGAGAAGCCTGTTTCCTATGTGTTGTAGTGCCTCCACTGTTAAGTAATTCTTTTAACGCAGTGGAAAAAAAAAAAAAACTAATTAAATGTCAGAACAGTTTTGCGATTAAATTAGAAACAAGTCAGTATTTTCTTTATCTTTCTATTGAATCAATTTAACTTATTATTATTTTTTTTTTAATTTATTTCATTTTTTTCATGTACACTAGATCCTACGAGGTACAAAATGACCTGTCTGCAGATCACACCGTCAATATAAATATTAAATAATAGTATTCAATAATAAAAAATAACAGAATTGCAAGCAATAATACAAATATAAATACAGATAATTCATATGTAAATATCCTTTGTATTTATGTATCTGTATTTATATTTATATTATTGATTGCAATTCTCTTATACTTTTGTTATCATTATTATTTGTTATTATTATCATGTTTTTTAAATAATAATATTTAAAAATACTAAATAAAGTCAAATAACCTCTATTTGGCAACATTAATTATTTAATTTGTAATATTAAGAACTTATAATCCTGTAAATTTATATTCTTAATAATAATCCTATACATATAAATCAATTTATATTAGAACTTAATATAAAATCACAATCATTTAATTAACAATTTTCAGATATTATTTTTGATAAACATTAATAATAATAATATTAATCATAATATTTAATTAGTCTTTAATTAAGACTATATATATATAATTTAAAAAAAAAATTCGCTCTAAAGATGTAAAGAAAAATAACGACAAAATTTATAGAATTAACAAAATAAACATTGTGTTAAGTATTCAGAATCTTACAAAAAGGAAATTAAAATAATTTAAAGATTGAGTTTTGTTTTCTTTCCGTGTAAAAAAAAAAAAAAAAAACTGGTATAAAAGAAAAGAAAAGAAATTTAACGTGCTGTAAGAATCAGTGAATAAAGTGAATAAAGAAAAGGAAATTCAGCACTTTGCATAAAAAGGAAATGGCCTTTCTGATTCGATAACGGGAACGAATTGGGAAGGGCCGTTTCGTCCTTCTACGGGCTCATTAGCCCAATCACCGCCTTCCCTTAACAGAATCAGCAAGGCAAGACTTTCTTGTTAGTGAAAGTCACCGCCAACCTGGCAGTGGCCCCACAAACAACAAAAGACCGTTCCCAATTCCTTCCCGTAGTCGAATCAGAAAGGCAATTTCCTTTTTATGCAAGTGCTGAATTTCCTTTTCTTTGTTCACTTTATTCAAAATCTGGTATAGTTACTTTTTATTTACCATTATTACTAGAAACCTAATTGAAAGTTATAAATCCTTGGATTAAGTTTAGGCTGATTCACAAAAGACACACACGTCGAATAACAGGAAAACACAACAAAGTAAGAATCTTTAATAGGCAAAAGAAATGACTCAAGTATACGAAGTCTGCTGGGTTTGTCCCTTGATAACTTTCGGATTCGTAGAGGGAAGCTATCAGAGAAATAAGCAATTCAGTGACATTGAATAAACATAAGATACAAGGTTGGATCTTGAAACTTAATCTCTTCAAAATAACAAAATACATATATTTCAGTAATTTACTGTTTTGTTTTTTTTAATAATATATAAATAAAACTCATCATATATATTGTTTTTATCTCAATATACTTGATACGTTCTTTTTTTTTTTTTAATAACATTGAATCGAGGCTGTTCATCGAATGACCTTTTAGTGTTTCTGCTATCTCACCAATTTTTATTGGCTTGACATGAAAACATTGGACCACTTCTGTACAAAAGAAAGCTGACTATTTATCTGTCAGTTTTTGTTTCAATGAAAATGTTAAATGTTATTTAGGAAACGCCTTCTATTGGTGAACCGCTTTGTAGGAAGGTGGAGGAGGAATATTATTTGTCTATTCTTCCTCATTGTCGCCCACAAAACACAGACATCACCGTTGCTGTCCTGGAAACTTATATCTTTTCTTCTCAAAACGCGAACGAAACATTAGGAAACTTATTTTTTTGTGTTAAAGCTTCTTTTATTCATTCACGTAAATATACAATTTTTGAATGTTTGAGTGCACTTATTTTTAGTTAATCTGCTGAAGTGATGGTTAAAAGCAGCCAACAACTATAAGTACAATAATTTTTAATTATTAATCTGATTTTCTTCTTATGCTTTGGAATAACATAACGACTAGTTAACAAATTAAAATTAAAGATTAATAAACCTCATTCGATACCAATATTTTAACGTAGATCAATATACTTTAGAATAATAAAGCAAACTACGTATTGATATACTTACACAGTAGTACATTGATATCCAGTAAGTTGTCCGTATATCACAGGTAAAGGGTGAATTGGCTTTGAACGAAGAAAAAGCAAGAATTAGCAAAGGAATTCTTTATAAAACACACACACACACACACACATATATATATATATATATATATTTATAGAATGGGCTTTAATAATCCCTGATGTACAAACACTTGCTGATAAATATCGGAAGCCTGAAATTTTCAAAGTGCGATAAAAAATAAATAAATAAATAAGAATTAAAATACTTTAAAACGCGAGAAAAATATAAGAATAGTAATATAAGATTACTGATATATGCCAGTGATACAAACGCTTCAAAAAAATCATCAGACTGTATCACTTATTTTTTTACATATTTTTTTGACAATAACAAATTGTACTTCTTTGTCTAAAACTGATGCTTGCAATTGTAAACTTCTGATTAGCTACTGGTTTCAGTAATTATTTCAGTAATCAAGCTGAGATCTTCGGGTCTAGAGTGCATGTAGTTTTTTATTTTTCTTTCGTTCCACTCTCTGTAGACGACAGTTTTTATATCCTACACATACTCTGTCTTTGGACACGAAATAATGTATAATTCCTTTGCAGTTCTTTACATTTTTAGAAAAGCGTTCGAACCAAAAAGTTTTAGTTACATAATTAAATAAACTACTTCGTGTCTGAATGTGTAAAAAATTATATGTAACATTTGCAGACATTTACAGTACCTGGAAGTTATGTAGCATTGTATTGCAGTTGGTTTCCGAATATTACAAAATATTGGTTTGAAATACTTACATCTCAAATTAAAACAAAACAAAACTGTTCAGATGAATATAAACGTTAAGAAGCAGAAATAAGAGCAAAACAGCTTCTCTGAAATACTAATAAGGCTTCATTTGATAAAGGTCTTCTGACAGGAATGTACTATTTTGAATTTAGTTCTCTACTTGCAGAAGAATTTTCTCGAAAGTTTTCCATTATCTTTGGTATTTTTGTGGTTTAAATCTTTATGGAGAGTTACACTGTTGAAATCCTCTTGGCAAGATCATCACTAATTATTCTGAATCAACACAAAGCCACAATAATTCGTGACCTAAGAAAAGCTTTCTTATTACCAGGTTCTACAACTTTTATTGCAGCTCAGTCAATTATGGCTTTCAGCAAAATATCCCAAAGCATGGAAGGAGAAAAAAAACGGAATAAATCCTTGAGCTTAAGCAGACTAATAATAACTAGAACACTATTCCAAGACAAAGAAAAGGATAATCTGTTTAACCTTTTTTCCACTAATTGCACAGAATACCATCCATTAAACTGGTGAAACACTTCCGTGATGTCTGAATAGCGGATTCGGTATTTGCAGAGCAGTTTTTAATCTCTTCATGTCGAAGAAGGAAGTTTAAAAAAGAAGAAAGAAAAAAAAAAGCCATTCTCTTAATTCCAGAACCGGTGTTAATAAACTTGTGCTCTAATTACAATGCGAGCTACCAACAGGTTTTATTCCTTTTACAGACCGAAAAAAAAAAAGATTTGAAATCGATTCCCAAGTCTCTGCTGGTCTTTTAATCTTAATTTGCTTCTGAATGATCTAATTGTTTCCTTCCCCGCCAGTTTTCTTGAATTGGGAAAGGATTGCGTCGACAGTTGATAGGTGGTTCCCATCTGTTGTAGGCGGAGAATAAGAGTTCCCTTCTACCACCCTCCGAGCTGTAGGAAATATGATTGAAACCTAATGAAAATATGTAAGCAAAATTTATTCAGGTTAAATCTATCCCGATGAATCTACAAGTTTTGACTCCTTGTTGGTTAAGAATTATTATAAAAGATAAAATGAGCTGTTTATTTAATGTGGATTATCGTAGCCGAAGGATGTAAGCCAACGGAACGGATTTGCTTGAACCGGGTCCGAAACCCTACATGGTTTGGATTTTTTTTTTTCTCTCTTCTGTATTCGTTTCTTTCTACGGATAACTGCTTCCCATATGTTCTCTGGGTAAGGATTTATTCGTCAAAATAGTCTGTCATTTCCGCCAAATCTAACAGCCTTGGATTCAATTCAAATCAGAGTGTTTGCATTGTACCATCTTTATATCTTCAGAGTAACTTGAGTGGCTGAACACGTGGATGAAGTGGTTTTTGGATTCTAACCTTGAGTAAAACATATTGATTTGATATCAATCCACCCACTTCTTCTTCCGATGTTTCTGAACAGATCCTCAATTTTGCATTTTCTCATTAGTTCTCAGGTCAGGGAAGAGACAGGAAACCGCATTTTACCGAATATAACTGCGTTTAGCAACGGTTGAAATACAGTAAAGTAACGTGAATACCTTAGTGTTATTCGTTCGTTAAGGCTATGCGTCAAATGATATGATCTGTAACAATGCTGAGAATCTAATGAAAGTTTGTGTTGAGTTTCTACAATAATAATAAGAATATCATTACATTATAAATTACACTTGGTTTTAATTATCTAAAAATAAAAATAGGAATAATTTTATTTATCAAATAAATGCAGGACTTTAATAACAGAAATCTTTCAATAATCATCCTTATTCTTCATCTTTTTTTTCTGACAGTTAAAATAAAAATCTTCTAAAATATATTTATATATAACATAGATAGATTGGTATATAAATCACAACAACACATTAATATGTATTTGAACTGTAATATCTTACGTATTGAAACAGGCTGCTACATCAGTAAGATCAGTAATAAATATATATATATGTCTTTTTGTACTTTAAAATAGTCAAATTTATAAACATTTAAGACCAGTTAAGCCATTTATTTTTCACTGTTTAAAATGTTGTTAGAAAAAATAATTCTAATTCGAAGATATTCGAATAATAGCATTGATAAGGTTTTATTTAACCTAGTATAAAATTACTACATACACTAGAAATTTTTCTGATTTTTATATTTTAATGTCATTACAGCACTTTTTATTACAAAATTAAATATATTTATAAGTTAACATGAGAGAAAAAAAAAAAAAACCCACATAAAATGAACAAGCATCAAGTGATTATATTTTATTAAATTATAATTATGATAAAATTGTGAAACTCCAGACTAATATTATCAGTTCCACATAGATATTAAAAAATTTAGAGTATTAAAAATTTTTACTAATTAATAATAATGGAAATAACAATACAAAAAATATATATATAATTAAAACCCGATCGATATCTTGTAAAAAAAATTTTTTAACAATTTGAATAATAAGTTTGAAAAATATGTAATTTTTCATGTAATTATAAAGAGATTAATTTTATAAATATATAAAAATGTATGTCAGTATTTCAGTGTGTAGTCTTTTAGACCTTGTTATGTTAATTAATGTTTTTTTTAGTCTGTCTGTGATAGTTTGAAGGGCATTTTATCCTTAAGGCAAAGTAACTGTACCATAAGGGAAATGTAAATATGCAACTATTTGAATAAATATATTTCTATTATTTACGACTGTGTCTTGTAAATGGACAAAAGTGGAAAATTGCTTAATAATTACCTTTCAAAAGTGTAAATTACAACTTCCACATATTTCGTAATTTTCTCATCTCTCAAGGGTTAATAAAAAAAAAGATAATTATTTTGTCATTCTTAAATATTATTGCAGGAAATGAACATATTTGTCTATTATTTATTAAGTTAATGTGAAAATATTTTGAATAGCGATGAAAACAATTATAATTGGGCCTATATCATTTTACTACTAATAAAAATATAAATCGATTAAAAAAAAATATAAACACATGCAAAATAAACAGTCCTTCATCAATAATATAAGCAATACAAGGAGAAAAGGATTTTTACTCGTCTTTTTCCAGAACTGGGATAATCCAACGTTCTGATTGGTTGCCTCAACATTTGGCGGACCTCACTTTGAAGCTCTCCTATCTGCTTCGAGTGTATAATTATTATTGCAAATAAACGAGAACAAGCAGTTTTATTTTAATTTTAAATTTATTAATAAATTTTATTAATAATAAAATACTAAATGTTCGCAATGGGTCTCCGAAACTTTATTGTAATCGAAAAGAAAAATTAAAAAAAATTAACATAAAAAAAATTTCGGTAATTCTTTTTTTTTTTTTAAATTTTAAATTTAACTTAACGTGTGAAAGGAATATTTATCAGAAATCGAACAACAAATAAAAAAAAAATAGCACATATCCAAAAAATAACAAAACCATACTACCATAAGCCAAGACGTTTCGAACTACGAAAAACTGCACGACCGTCTTCAGTTGAAAAACCGCCATCTCGGCTTATGGTAAAGTTTTCTTTTTTTTTGTTATTTTTTTAATATGTGTGATATTTTTTATTTGTTTCTAAATTTTATCTATTTTTTTTCTTTTTTTTCTATCATTGGATGACTATGAAAAATCATGCATTATAACACACGCTTGTGACAAAAAAAAATATGTTAATTTCCCAAAAAAAAAATTCGGGAAAACGATTCCTTTTTTCTTCTTTATACTACGTATAATCACCGAAAAATCTATCCATTAGCAAATAAACGTCAAGATTACGGCCTATGGCCTATGGCTTATGAAGGGAACAGAACAAACACACTAGTCTACGTAATAAAAGTCCCATTTTTTTGTATTATTACTTTCCTCCTCCTTTAAGTGCGATATCCTTTACAAAGGTTCTATGAATCTCTTGAGTTTCCATCACGGTAAACTCCTATGAGGATCCACAGAATATCCTAGGAATAAAATACTGAGGGTGTTTTTTTTTCCCATTGCCTTCCTCAGTGAAGTCATTCTGGAATGGTTTCAAACCTGAAGGGAAAGAAGAAGCAGCAGACGAACACAGGAAAGGAAATAAACATCCATGCAGGTACAGGGATTCGAACCCTTGTTTAGACATATCAGCCTCGTGGCAGGCGGCCGCTTTGACCACAAGGCTACACAGAACGGCTTGTGTTACTTCTTTTCTTTTTGTAAATCCAGTGAGATTACCATGGCCATCGCTAATACAAAATAAATCCACTGTTTACTTTAATGATTTCTTTTTTCTTTTGAGTTTTAGACTGCCTGAAAAAAAAAATAAATTAAAATCATATGGAATACTATAGATCTTGTATTAATTTTTATTTCTTTAAATATTGGTTTTTTAACACAAGTTAGCTTTTTAAACTGCGAATTTTAGCTAATCAGTTGAAAGCAGTTAGCAACATTGTACCAATTTTAAAAGTCTTTTACAAGGACGTTCGCTTTGAAGACAGGGATTTTCAGAATATTTCAGACACATCACTTGACCTGCAAGCGTGATCGTAAATCATCCTTTTAGTTTCTATATTCGAGCGTAACCTGAATAGTGGTTACGATTATTGAATGCACTCGATTGTATTGGACTGTTCTAGAATGAGTATTGTGGTTCTGAAGAAGGAATGGTGAACTTTTAAGGCTGCTGGGTGGGTGGAGTGCGTCACATGGCTTAAGGGTGACAGACGACGCGAAATCAATTCCATAACCAAACACTGTCTACGGAGAAAGTGCATTTGTTGATAATGACTAACTTACATAAGGTACAGTGTACTTTCGATATCTCGAAGTCGAAGGGACGCTAATAAACATTCGAGATAGCGAGTTTTCGAGATAACAAGGTCATAATCAAAACATAAAAATTCACGTAAAACACAAGATACGAATAATATTCTAAAAATTAGAGTCTTGATAGATGAGAATAAGTTTAAATATGTAATGATAGTTGACAATAAGTCTAAATACAGCAATGATAATTTTAATTTTTAAAAGTAGTCGAAAATAATTACATTAAATTGAAAAGAATTAGTAAAATACAATGAACTTACATTGCTAGAATTTCTTAAAAAATACCTCTATTTGCTTCGACACAACTAAACGGCGATATTTCCGGAAAAATTCATTTTTTACTTCGAAAAATATTCGACATAAGAATTAAAATTAATATTAGATGAATATGTAATATCAAGGGGAAAAATAATTTTTCGACATATCAAGGTTTTCGAGATATCAAAGTTCGGATATCGAGAGTATACTGAATATGACACCTTAACACTGACACAGTACTTTGCTGCATGCTTTAATCTTTTACAGTTTAAAGTTGATCCAAGAGGGAAGAGAAAAAAAAAAATGATGCTTTCAGTTCTAATAAGTTATGCGTACATATAAGGGTGAAGATCAAAGTTCATTGTCTTGGAAATTGTTAACCTTATCTTGGAGTGGTTTTCTCACACTGATTTTTTTTCTCTATTTCTGCTTTCGCTTCTGAACGCCTTCTGCTGCAGCTTTTCTTATCAATAAGAAGTCGTTTCAACTTCTGCTTCCTTTGGATCTGACAATACATCATTTCTCTTTATCTGATTCTTTTACATTAGGAATCATGTCCGTTAACACCTCATTGTTCTTGGATAATTAATTATCTTAATTCATTTCTTTAATTGATTAAAGAGGAATTACCGCATTAATGAATAGCAGTTAGTCTTAAAAATGATGACTTTTTTTAAAAAATGAAATAAATGAATAAATAATAATAATTATATATATTATGTTTAATGTGTTTTTAATTCATTTTCAAATATTCACTGATAGAAAATGAGAGGTAAAATGATCACTGTTTTTAGTTTTCCCAGCAATAAAAAAATACAATATAACAATCAAAATAAATAATTTTTCCCTCAAATACCTCAATTGTTAATATAATAATGCACATAATTGAGATATATAAGTAATTATATTTCAACTTTCTCTTGATTTTGAAATCCCAAGAATTCAATTCGTGAAGAGTTATAAAAATAAACGTTATGAATTTTCTGTTTTATTTAATTCATTTTTCTTGGCTATTACAGGTGGCGCGAATAACGGAAGCAGGACCGGAAGCTGGCAAATCTTCTTCACGGCTCGATCTCCGCCAGCCGTTTCTGATGTATAAAAGCTACAACTCGGTCAAAGTTCACGCGCGAAGTATTGCCAAGGACTCCAAAGGTCACTCAAGAGAAGTAGGTCCCACTGTTGTCATTCCAGAAGATTACACAGGTAAGACATATATGGGTTGATTCCAAATGATTTAATAACTCTTCCAGTATTTAGCAAAACCCAGTTGCTGAAGGAACAAACGGCTACAGTTTAAAACTGGCCTTGAACTGTCATTGCCGTAACATCAATATTACAACTGACAATTTGCTTAGAGGAAATGACTTCTTTATGACAATCAAATACCAAACAAAAAAGCACCTCATAACAGACGCCTAACCCAGTTGGAACCTTGGCAATTAATGTACAAATTAGGATCTGAAGGTGGTTAATTATAAGATGGACAGGAAAACTAACTTAAATGGTAAAGATTAGAATGTGTTTGACCTTTTCCAGTGAGCAAAAAAGTTTAATAATAGCTTAATAATCCCAGTCACGATTATTTTAATTAGGAAAAGAACTGAAAATAATTATAAGCAATAAAGTTGTTCTGTAAACGTCCATCAAAATGTGGCTATCAACGTATATTAAAGGAATATTTTAAACTCCTTCGCAACAAATATTATTAACTTGATACAATATCAGAATGCTATTATGCTCGTATGTTTTTCTATGTTTTAATTACGTAAATTTGTTTGTTATAGTTGTTAATTCAAGCACATGAATATTTTAATATATCTACTGTATTAAAATAATATACATTTAATTACTGTTTGTTGTAAAACTATTATATAGAACGCAATGATTGAATGAAGTATTTTTTTTTTGTTAAGTAAATTGCGTTTTAATACAGTATACTCTCGATATCTCGAAAACCTTGATATGTCGAAAAATTATTTTCCCCCTTGATATTACATATTGATCTAATGTTAATTTTAATTCTTATGTCGAAAAGTTTTCACTCAAAACTTTATGTCGAATATTTTTCGAAGTAAAAAATTAATTTTTCCGGAAAAATCGCGGGAATTTTCAATTTAATGTTATTATTTTCGACTACTTTTAAAAATTATTAGACTTATTGTCAACTATCATTACATATTTTATACTTATTCTCATCTATTAAGACTCTAATTTTTAGAATATTATTCCGTATCTTGTGTTTTTACGTGAATTTTTATGTTTTGCTTAAGACCTTGTTATCTCGAAAATTCGCTATCTTGAATTTCTTTTAGCGTCCCTTCGACTTCGAGATATCGAATGTATACTGTACAATTAAATAAATAATACTTTGAGAGCCCACGAAACATACTTAAATTCGACCCATTTGTCTACTGACGATTCCTTTTTATTATTTATACAGTTCTTCATCTAAACAATAACTAAATCTCAAAGCATTGTATTTCATTGCATCGTGTTTCGTATATAATCTATGATTTTTCGCGACTGTGTTTTGATGAGCTTTTGTGTGGAAATTCTGTGCAAGTAAACCCAATTTGTTGGGTTGTTAGAAGAGTTCATATTCGCATTTTCACTTACTTTTTCAGCCTAATTTCAAAAATAGTTCGCTCAAAAGAATAGCAGTGCTCATTCAATCTTGTTTCACGCTGAAAATGACAATTGATATCATTCTGCATTTCTTTCGAATCCTGTATAAGATTGACCGGAAGTCGTAAAGAAACTGATAAAGGATCTCCTTAAAAAATGTAGGAATATTGTTTTTGGGGATAAAACTAGTGGAACTTTCATTCTTAATAACTTTTATAAGCATTTTCTATCAAATGTGCTTCAGATTTTCTTAGCGAACTAATTAGCACTTTATATTACTACTACTTATTGACATATTGTGTATTTTCACTTTTCTGTTAGAAAAATAGAGATACAGGAAAATTTTCTATTTCAGTGGCTCTGAGGTTGTGTTAGTAATATTAATCTTAATTTGGATGGTCCTAGAAGTTAGTAGTCGAGATTTAAGAGAACTTTACAATTATTAATACTAATAATTAATAATTATTAGTTTTCTTTTTCATATATTTATTTATTTATTTAGTATCATCTGACGAAGAAGGAAATGTACCTTCGCAACATGTCATGAAATTATTTATTCTTTATATCTCTATTGTTTTTGTGTGTTTGGCCCTTTGTATTAATTAGTATTAATAATCTTTACAATTATTGTAATGAATTTTTGAATCCATAGCAAAAATAAAGATTACGTTTACCGTTTAATTTAGTTAGTTAAGTCTTAAAGAAGGCTTTCTGATTCTTCGTTAACAGAGAAATTTCACTTAATCCCTTCGTGAAGAGTTGAAATTAACAAAATTGACGAAATGTGTTATAATAACTAAGAATAGATCAATAACCCATAAAAGCTTCCAAAAAAAATTTTCAGTCTGACGTTTTTCATATAAATAGAATAGATGTTACTTGCTATTATCTAATTTGATTATTTATTCAATATTATATATGTTGCAATTAAAAATATTTTTAGGAAATGCAATGATTATTAAAAAAAATATATATATAAAAGTTGGATATAAATAGCAATAAGTCTTTTATCAGTTTCTGCTTAGTAGTGAACTTCAAACAGTAAAAAGCAAGTCGAAAACTTTGCGTATATATGTCTTCTTAGATTTTTGTTTTTTTATCTGTAAAGTTACTTAAAGTAAATGTTTAATAGCTAACTGAAGTTTTTAATATTTATATTTAATTGATTCGGATCGGATACAATTGTAGATTCTTTTAAAATAGGCTTAAGTCATCCTCGTAGGCTTGTCCACTTCATTAGCAATACATTTAGTTCTTGACCAGTTCGTTTCTATGGCGTTTCGTTTTTTTTTTTTTACTTCTTGGTTGTTTATTTTGGGTCAGTGACCATTCATCTTGTCAGTGGTCGGTCCCTCCTCTTTCGGCTACCCTTCCCCCTTCTCCATTCTGAAAGTTATGTGACCCTGGGACATTCCATTCTGATATTTCACAGAGGCCTTTGTGCTTGGAAGCAGAGGAAAACAAAAATGGCCGACAGCGATGATTTTTATCTTTGATTATCGGAACAAGTGAACGGAATCCAGACTTAATTTCACTTCATCGGAGCTTCAGCTAAAAGAGGAATCTATCATTTGCATGAAAATTACTAAAATAACTTACAAATGAAATATCAATACTTTTTTTTTTTCTTTTTAAGTGACTTAAGATTAAAAACCGTAATGATATTACAAAAGAATCGTCTGCGCATTAGTTATCAAACTGTTAATTAAACACAACAGTTTAACTACGAACGCCATTTTGGTAATAGCAAACTGCAGCGAAGCGGACGATCTTTTCGTATATCTACTATCTTCACGGTTATTGTAAATAAATAATTATGATTTTGGCCGCTGAATAATTTTCCTCTGGACATGTTATGGGGCTATCACTGATGAGGCTCAAAAAGCGATTTATTTATTTATTTATTTGGAGAAAACATCGATCCACGAGATCATTAAACACTTATTAAAGATCTGGAATCGGTAGTGTAGTTGCTGAACTCCGACATCGTTACTTGTTTATTTTTTTCAATGTAAGGTGGTTTGATCAATAACCACTTCTATGAAATCTGAGTCGATAACTAACTGAAAGTTGTAATGTTGTTGTTTTTTTAAAGTTCGTGCTGTCTGTTGGTAGAATACAAGAATAGTGCTTATTAAGTTTGCTATTAAAGAAATGTTCAATTCCATTTTAAATTTAAATGTTGACAAATATATTTTTAACTATTAAAAAATGCCAATGAATTCGACACTTGCAATTTAAAAACGTTAAAAGTGTTTCTAAAAAATTAAACAAGTTGACGTACGTTTCTATACCTCTTATTTCAGGTATCTTTTTCAAATTCTATTAAAAGTATCCCCCTACTTCTAAAAGATCCTCCCTAGCCGGGAATCGTTATGAAAACGATCATAACTAATTATAATGCGGGAAATATATAAAAAAAGAAAAACAAATGCTAATGATTAAATATCCCTATTGTCCCAATACCATGAATTTATAAATTACCTATTTTCGATGTACCCTGTATTTCTGCAGATACGGAATTGTAATTCACCATTTTGGATTTGAAGCAGTCGCCTGATACTGACAGTTTGTTGACGTAGTCTGACTTTTCCTATTCACATCAATCTATTAAAAAGTTTACCCCACTGATGTAAGCAACATTTTTTTAAATGTACAATTCCGTACTAGGCCTACATGAATCAGTTGTGAATGATTGGTTACAATAATTATAAAATCCAAGAGCATTGTCAATGTAGTGATGCCGTACAATTGTTAAATTTTTCGAAGTAATATATTTTTATTGCTTTTATATCAGCTACGATTAATAACGGCAGAGCATTAAATGGCGCCTGTTGTGGGCGTGGCTGCTTCCTAAGGTGAATTGCAAGGTTAACTTTAAAGACTAATTCCCAGCTCCGGTAAATCTGATGACAGAATTTATTTTTTTTGTTTTGCTGATTCGAGGACGATGGCAGAACTTTTGTGTGTGGGTGGTACTGTCTTCCAGAAATAATTCTGTTTCGTTGTAACTTCAGTGATAGGAAAACATTTAACAATTCCAAGTGATTGATATAAAACGCTTGTCTTTACTGCCAAGAAAAAAGTAGAATTCAGAAAGAACTAACGTAGAATTAATGAAAATAGGCTTATGACCTTCCACAAGTGTTAAAAGACTTGGTTTCGATATACAGTGGAACCCCGCCATTCGTCCGCTTCGCTATTCGTACAACTCGTTATTCGTCCAACTTTTTCAAGTAAAATTGAACTCGCCATTCGTACGCTTGCTCGCGATTCGGACAGCGTGACCTTGTTACTGGCCGCCCCATGCAGTCGCTTCAGTTCAGTCTCGTGCTAGCTTCCGTACGCTACGCATCATCCACGCAAGCTTCATGAAACTTTGTGATATTTTATTGTTATTTTTTGTTATTTTTATTAAAAATAGTGCAGACATGGGTTCAAAAAAGATTACTGATTCAACTAAGCCTAAAAGGAAAGCAGTAAAAACGACAATTGAATTGAAAAAAGAACTCGTTGCGAAGTTTGAAAGTGGAACTCGTGTCTCTGACCTGGCAACTCAGTATGGCATGGCGAAATCAACCATATCGTCTATACTGAAAAAGAAAGACATAATAAGAGAGGCCTATATATTTATTATTTTCATAGTTTTTATGTATTTTAGGCTTAGCATATTATTACAAAGGTTTAAATAAGCAATCATCTCTGGGTTCTGGAACGGATTAATCCAATTTACATTATATCTTATGTGAAAAAATGATTCGCCATTCGTACAAATCGCCATTCGAACTGCCTCCTGGAACGGATTGTGTACGAATAGCGGGGTTCCACTGTAAATACATCATTTCTGACCCTGCTTATAAATTATTAAAAATCGTTTACATAGAATTTTTTAATATCTTATTTACTTTTGAAGGCGCGACAAGATAATAGGATGTTAGAAGAATATTGAAACTTTCAAAATCTCATGCAGGTGATATTTATCTTCTCAAATACCCGAAATTTTGAAGTTGAGATATGTACTGTTAAGTTCCTTGGGAGATGCCTGAGAGTAACTGTTTACTGAAGCCGATGGTATCTTTTCTCTCCCAAAGAAGGGAAAAACCCACGTGAAAACGTTTTTCCTCGTCAGACAAACAAGAAGCCGTAACTGTCTTGCACTTGTAATTATACAAATAGCCACAAATTACTTTTAAAAATGGCTACAGCCACTGGGAATGGTTTTTCTACGGTGATGTCTTCATAAAAATTGTAAGTTACTCGTCGGAATCGCAGTGGTGCCTCACAAGCAAAAATAAACAATAAAAAAACTCACTAATGAAATATTAGTGAGACAATTGATGTGCCAACAGTCCGCCGGTCTCAATGAATTTTTTTAGTGCATGAGATCTCGTTTACTGGTGATTCCTGGCTGATGATCGCCAAAGAGCGTGAAATAGCTGTTCCAGGATGTCACTTGGTAAACAATTTGGTCTCGCCTATTGTTGTTTATCTTAGATTCTCTAAACAAATAGTAACTTATCTCTAATAAATGTAATATTCTCGTGGAATGCAGTTGGAGAATTCATGAAAGGAATTAGTTACACAAAAACTATTTTTTAATTGTTACATTCCAGTTAATCCCATTATGAATATTCCATTGTTGAATATCGATTTCGTATACGGATTAACTGTATTATATAATCTTTGTAATTAAAATACGTGTCAGCCATATTAAATAGACCGAAAAATCATCAAGGTCTTTTTTTTTGAGAAGACTTAATGTCATTTAGGATTATTTTGAAGGCTTAAAAGGTGAGCGAAAGAACAATGGGTAGAATTAAAAAAATAGATCTTGGTGTGCTCAAGAGGGCAAAGTTCAGGGCCGCCTTTAGGGCACTATTTTGGGACTTCGGGTTATATAAAAATAAAATTACGAGAAATAGAATAAAAATACATAACTAAATAACATTTTTTATCAAAGTAATAATAATAATATCAAAGTTAATAATAATTTAAAATTACAAATTAAAAAAATACTAATATAGATTTTCAAAAAGTTAGGTATTACTTTAATAAGGGCCCCGCAAAGTAAAAACTTGTTCAAGGCCATGCAACGCTAGTGTCAGCCCTTGCGGAGGTTTATAACAGCCCCCAAACCTTCTGCACCCCGAAAAAGGAAGAAATAAAGCATGGTGAAGTTTTCTTTATTTAACTGAAGAGTCATTGTTTGGTTTGTAAACCACAACATCTTCAGGGAAAGTAGATGCAACTTTTAATTTTTTTCTTTGGTTGCATGATAGCGACGTTCATCGTAATCCCTCTTCATTTAAGTTTAAGGGCACGATACTGAATGTAAAAATGAATTTTGAAGAGAAATCTGAATTTTTTTGTAATTTTTACTTACTAATTCTTCAGGATATCGCTGTTTCGACATCAATAAACCTCATCAGCTGGAGTAACTCATTAGTCGACAGATGAGATTCGTCTTCCGAGCAAACAAAGCAAAATGAGAAACAACCTGATCTTTTAATTATAAAACAGCAATTTATATCTTAAAAACAAAACAAAAAATCATTAGTGGACAGTAAACAAGCTTTCGCAC
>JAFIDM010002934.1:0-25567 GCA_023159025.1 Thereuonema tuberculata
GTTATTGTTATTTTACTATTTAAACCACAGGAAATATATCTTATATAGTCAAGCATCAATAACATCACTACAAATATAATGCATCTACCATTACTCATCTTACTCCTCAATAAAAGTTATTGTTATTTTACAATTAATAGCAATAGAAATATATCTTATATATTCAAGCATCAATTGCATCACTACAAATATAATGGATCTACCATTACTCATTTTACTCCTCAATAAAAGTTATTGTTATTTTACAATTAATAGCAAAAGAAATATATCTTATATATTCAAGCATCAATTGCATCATTGCAAATATAATACATCTGCCACTACTCATCTTTCTCCTCAATAACAGTTATTGTTATTTTACTATTTAAACCACAGGAAATATATCTTATATATTTAAGCATCAATTGCATCACTACAAATATAATGCATCTACCATTACTCATATTTCTCCTCAATAAAAGTTATTGTTATTTTACAATTAATAGCAAAGGAAATATATCTTATATATTCAAGTATCATTGCAAATATAATACATCTGCCATTACTCATCTTTCTCCTCAATAAAAGTTTTTGTTATTTTACTATTTATACCAAAGGAAATATATTTTGTATATTCAAGCATCAATTGCATCACTGCAAATATCATGCATCTACCATTACTCATCTTTCTCAATAAAAGCTATTGTTATTTTACTATTTATATCAAGATAAAGCAAGATAAGAATAATTTTTTGTTTTTTTATTAGTTTAATTTATTACTTGTTTTAAAAAACCTAACTTTTTCAAACTCGTATAATTCAGACATATATGATTTCATTATAAAACCGTTAATCTCTTTTAATTTTTGATTTCATATAATTTGAATTGAATAAAAGTAAAAAATTGAGTTATGAATTCTATACAAGGATTCTAAATCTGAGAAACTATGAATATTTATTAGTTTACAAAAACTTTATAAAATCTAAAATAAGTTTATTAAATTAAATTAAGGTTTTCTGTATTGTGGAAGTGGAGTGCTATGTCGCTAAATTCGTAGAAAAATATTCCTACGATGTGAAACAGAGTAAAAACATTGAACCAAGTAGAATATCTAAAATAGAGAAATTATACTATTTCTCAACAACATAAATCAATCGCATTTATCTAAACACTTGATTTGATTTGAATGAAATCTTTATTGAAGTTAATTTCTGAAGACAAGTAAATTGTTTCCTTAACTTCTGAAGCAGCTTCAAGAGTAGATTTGTAAAACACTTCTTCATAGAGGTTGTTTTCAGCAAACAGCAATTGCTGCCCTGGAAATGTAATGCATTTTCCTATCGTCCATGAAGGCCTACTATTATTCCTTTTCTTCCTCAAAAAAGCTATTATATTTTTATTATTCCGAAAAATATAACGTCCCCTTTTCTCTTCCAATTAATATCTCGTGTTCTTCCTACAAAAATGATTCTACCTGAGAAATATCCATAAATATAAGAAATTTTATGTAGTTAGAACGACAAAAAGCTTCAAAATTATTTATGAATTTCCGTGTTTTCGTTTTTTAAACCTATAAATACAGATCTATTTTTCTGTTTTGAATCATATTCTTCCCCTGCTACGTAAGTAAGGACAGCTAGGAACTATAGTCATATCTGCTAAGTCACGGTAAGGAAAAATTATTTTAATTTTTATTTGTTAGGTTATATTACAAATGTTTAGATCAGATACGAATTTATATATTATAGGATTTCTTTTTGTGAAACAAAACTGACAACATTATACAATAATTGTAGTCAACTTTCGAATGTCTGCCAGGTAAGAGCTTACAAAAATTCTTAATTCACAGTCTCTGCACTGTGACAACATATTGCCTGCTCCAGCCAGCCAGTTCGCACCGAAGTGCGAGCTTCGAAGCCGAAGCCTCCGTGTTCCAGGGAGCGCTAGTGTTCCCAAGATGGCGAACCCCTAGTAGACTCCCAAGAATTTCAAGGAACAGATACTTGTGTGGTTTCCCGTAGCCTTCTCCAGGACGCCATTAAGGAATGACGTCAGACCGAAGAGAAATTGAAGAAGAGGCTGGACAATACAGGAAAGGAAATTGAAACAGCCATGCCACTGCCGGGATTCGAACCCAGGTACTGGCGCACTAGCCGCCACGGCAGACCGCCGCCGAGACCGCATGGCCACGCCAGCACGGCATTGCCTGCTCGGGTCAATCTATATATTACTAAAATCTTTTCCGTCTGTACGGCGCAGTTGAACAATGAACAAGGGCGTGCATGTGTAATTGTTGGAATTCAAAAGACGCAATTGTTGTGATTTCCAATATTCACAATGTTAGTGCAACAATAGAAAAAGGGTGTTCAGTTTTTATTGTTGCGAGGAAGTCGACAAATGCGAAATGAGCATTGTTGAGTTTTAAAATGTTGAGTTCTCTCCGTCAACAAAGGCGCGCTATCAAATAATGAGTTCATTCAAAAAGGAATAACATATCACTATTTGCTCAACTATTCAACAAATCATAACCGCTTTCATTGGAAGGATTCTTCTTGGATTATTCGTGCTCTCAAATAACAACCAATATAAATTCCAAACCTTATTTACTGTAAACTCAATTTACTGTAAATGCAAAGAATCATCAAGTCAAGTTCTTAACAGTAAATAAGATTAGGAATATATATTGATTGTTATTTAAAAGCACGGGCTGATTGTACTTTTTCATACATCACATATTATAAACGATATTGTGAAAGATTTTGAGAGGAAACAATTGAAAAGAGCATAACAGACAGATTTGGATCGAAAGAATGAAGCCGAACGTAAAAGACGGTCAAGAGCTAACGAGACAACGGAAGACACACAAGAGAGACAGAGGTTAGACGCCGAACGACATCAGGCGGAGAAAAAGAGACTGAGACTTTCGGTCCCCGAACTCTACTTCATTTAAGATCCATCTCAACATATCTCTTCTTCAAACATCTATATCGATCAATCTGTAGGGGCCTAGTTGAATTAAAAATACTTTCAATTAATAATTTCGTTGTTAAAATAAATCTAATAACTCACATTTATTATTATATTAATTAAATATAATTATTGCATTTGATTCTTATTCTTATATTAATTATTCTTATTATTATGTATAATTACGTAATTTTACAAAGGAAATGACTAAAAAAAAAAAAAGAAAGTCCTTACTCTTTATTGAAAAAGGAAATTTTACAAAAAGAAAAATTTTCAGCTGTAGCCCATCTTGGATCACGTAAACTGAACGTTGAAGAGCGTTGTCCTGCTGGAATAATTCATGTCCCATGTCTTGCTGGAACAACACATCTTTCCTATCTTACAGGAAAGATATCAGAACTAGTTGGATGATGTTATGAAAATCCTCAGTTTTGTTGGAAATAAGCGAAAAAAAAAAAAAAAAAAAACCAGAAACAAAAATAAAATATAATATAGAAATTTGTAAAAAATAAAGTTTATGGCAAATATGCTGTTAATTCTTACAGAGACTTCTTGTTTAAAAATCCTTTTTAATTTTATCTAATCAATTACTCTGCCTTTTCTATAATCAATATCTACGAATACACCTGCAATTGTATTCGTAGTTATAATTGAGGATATAATTCGTGAAGTACATAAAACTAATTTACGAGGGTAGTTTGATAACTTCTCGGAACGGAATAGAAAAAAAGTATGTACGTCACTGAAACTTTTTTATTTTTCAATATAGTCTCCTTGTAGATTAATGCACTTTGTCTCGTATTTGAAAACGAAAATTCATTTTTTTCGCAGGTTGTTTGGTTTGTATGACTCAGAGATATTATACAGAAGATATCACATGAATATCTTATTTATGGGCAATACAATGTAAGTGAGACTTCACTTGAGGTTGAAACAGTAGTTTTCAATTTTTTTTTAATTTTTTTTTTGGCATATCATGGTAAAATGGGAAGACAGATTTCCAGATTTTTCCTTATTTATGGTTCAACTGTAATTGTAGGCATATTTATTCTGAACTCCATTTTTCTCACCTGTCCGATATAAACACTAAAACCACCATTAAAAAGGACGGGATTGATTTTCTGAAAATTTTATTAGATATTTACTTAGAATCCAATTTATTTTGCTCCATCCTCTCCCCTTTTCAAAGTTTGAAATCCCCATTGCAGCATTTAAGTGGTAGATAGATGAACATGTAGTTACTAACAATATAATGAAAGAAATTTGACATTCCTCTAATTGATTGATAAGTATAAGCAATGGTTTTAAAGCTCATTTTGAAAAGCTCATTATTTCTGATAAAACGGAAAGGTCCAAAGTATGTAGTACAATAATAGTCTATCGTTCTATCCATCTATAATTTTCTAAAACTCAAAAAACTATCAGCGTAACTTAAAGGCTTAGAAATAAGTTTAAGTTATACTGGAAAGAGTGCTTTTGATCTTATTAAAGTTTCCTAAAGTTGAGGTCTTGAAATAAGTTAATAGTTGCAAAATAGTGATCAAAATAACAAACAACTCTTAACGCCTTGTCCTTATCCAGTCCCTAATGGAATGCCAAATCTATTTCCATTTTAGCTATTATGTGTTCGAAAGCTTAAGAAACTAAAAAAGTAAACCTCCTTACCAAATTTGTAGTATTGGTTACTTGTTTATTTGTTCACTCATTTCTTGCTCTCAATACGATTATAATTTTACGATTTGAGAATTCATATCGCTAAGGAAATATACAGGGTTATTCTAAAAGATAGACACAATTTCATTAATTTTTATTTAATGAAGTATAAATTGGACATGAACAATCTGAATAGCAATAAAAAGAGGAAGTTTCAAAGTTTTTTTAACACAGGTTTTTTTTTACACAGTTAATAAAAGAAGAGCTTTATAAATGTTCAATGTGTCCCCCTCTGCTGCAATGCAAACATCTAAGCGGTAGCCAAACTCGTCCCACACGCGTATAAGCATCTCTTATGATACTGAGTTTACCGCAGCATGATACGGTTCCGCAGGTCGGACAGAGTTATTGGTAGAGGTGGGACGTAAAGAGCCTCCTTAACATAGTCAAGAAAAAGTCACAAGAAAAAGAAAAAGTCACATGGCGTGAGATCAGGAGATCTCGGTGGCCAAAAGTGTAGAGCCAGGTCTTAATTTCCCATGTGCCAATCCATCGCTGAGGAAGGGATTGATTTAAAAATCCTGAGGCATCACGCTGCCAATGGAGCAAGCTCCATCCTACTGAAAAAGAAGTCTTGTGAATCATCGGTAAGTTGAGGAAAAAGCCATTGTTCCAACATGTCCAGATACGTTATTATGTCCAGACAGTCATGTCCCTCGCTTAGAATTCATCTAATCTAATCTAATGTCCAGACACTTCTTCATTTCACTTATTGCAAATTCAAAAACCTTATGCTGCATAGTAGCCATCTTACTCACACGAAATTCCTGCCTATTGGCACGAGTACTCTAGCGGCCGTTTCCGCAACTATCACCGACCAAGGGGTGGGAAAACAAAACTTTGAAACTTTCTCTTTTTATTAATATGTAGATTGTTCATGTCCAATTTATCAATTGGCAATATCGTACTAAAACAAGCATTTCATATTATAAGCATCTTGTGTTTCATGTTACATAAAGACGATACAGTTTCCACCGAATATTACATTTGTTCTGCAACAATGATTAAGCACACCTGTTAAATTGTCTAAGAGAATACAAACAACATAAAGAACAGAATGCGGTACATCAGAGGTTGTTTGTCCATGCTTCTGTCCGTATAAGTCTTCTGCCTTAGATGTTTCAGTTTCGACGTCAGGACGCTTATACAAAATATGTACTGTGATGCATATGGATTTGATTTAAAATCCAAATAGGACAATAAAGACAATATTCCTTCGGAGTTCTTATTAGATTATTAAATTGTTATAATTACATATCAAATTTGATAAAAGTCCTTCCAACCGTTTCACGTGATGCTCGTACAAACCGATAAACACACAATGAACAAACACAGGACAAAAGCATTCATATTCTTACAATTCTACAGATTTTTCAGCTTATAATTTTCTACGGCACGAACTGAAGATAATATTATAGTTTTTAAGTAACAAACGGTAATTATTGTTTATGCTTACTATTTATTTTCTTGTATAACCACCTTAATCCTTTTATTGGTGATGCATTGTAATGAATTACTTTTTTTTCTTATAAATCAGTGATTCTCAAACTGTGGGGCGCGAGTATATCGAGAAAAAATGTTGTTAAAAAACTAGGTTTGGAGTTTTTTTTTTTGGTTGAACAGATTTAATTTATTTGCGTCCTCCTTTTCAGTTTAGAAAAAAATTATTGTGGGGGGGGGGGGGCGATGAGAATTGTGATTGAAAATTAGGTCGCAAGTACTAAAAGGTTGAGAAACACTTTTATAAATGCATTTTATTCTTATTGATAAATATGTTTAATTTATCCATTAAACTTTTAGATATAAACTTTATCTTTATTATTCTTTTTGTTACTTATCTATTTGATTTGATTCAATTTACCCATCCATTACTAAAACATGTGATTATTAATTAACTAATCATATCTCCTTTAAATTCTTGTGTTGATTAGAAATAAAGTTCGCTCCATATTCAATTACATCCGTTATCAGTTTCTGGTCCCCTCTTCTTTTCCGTCCGTGATAACATTAAAAATCATATTTTAAAATCACTTTCAATTTTGTCTTCCTAATTTCTTTAGAATAGACTTTCAATAGAAAAATCTCAGTAAAAAGTAATGGAAAGTTAAAATAGCGAATCTTCAATCTTTAATATGCTTGGTTAAAATAAAATAGTTTTCAAAGATAGTAGATTTTTTGAAGATATTGGTACAAAATTTTTGCCATTGTTCATTTTAAATGTGTAATTATTATTCCATAAAAATCGTTTCTTCCTTTAGTTCCTCATAAATTACTCAGAAACCCATACTCCCACCACACTAAAACGGCAGTGCTTGTACTTTAAATTTAGATATGAATCTTATATATAGTCAAACATAAAACATAGGACCAGTTATTTTGGGTCTCCATCGCGCTCTACTCAGCAACTCCTTCATGCTAATATATAGACTTAACTTATAGGCTTCTTAGTTGAAACATAACTTTTGCTAAATCCATAACGCATGAATCGCTGTAGCACCATGGCCTTCCTTCACTGTACCTTCAGGAAGCTGTTTTTGTTTTTTAAATTGGTTTAACAGTCTACGATCCACAGAAGGACTTGCACTCGGCCATCTGGCTATTTTCACCTCATTTGGCTCTCTCTCTCTGTTTTTTCCGATAGCTTTAATTGCATCTGTTAAAGGATGTATTGAATCCATTACAACATATCTGTAATCTTCAAATCCTTTCTTGAAAATACGCTTTCATGAAATAAAAAATGCGATTGAATAATTCAAAATGATTCCTAAATTATTGATTAATGCTTGAATTTAATTTCGTTAATTTAATTTAATTTCGTTAATAAGTTTTTGAAATATATAATTCTATGGATATATGAGGAGTGATCAGAAACTAAGGTTACAAAGCCTGCAGTGAAACGTGTACATTTTATTTCATACAACCAATACAGCCGACTGATAGTACATACATTAGGTAATTTTTTGACATAGTCTCCATATTGGTTTAGGAACTTGTCGCTCCATGGGATGAGTTTGAATATTACCTCCTGGTAAAAATCCGGTCAACGGTCACTGTGTGCCCTTTTTCCAAAAACTCCACGAGTATGACAACCGGGCTTTTCCAAAACAGAGTGGCCATCACCTTCCCGGCAGATGGCGTCACCTTAAACTTCTTTGTCTTTGGAGTGGAGGGGTGTTTCCACTCCATTCACGACCGCTTACTGCTGGAGGTGTAATGGTGGATCCATGTTTCGTCACCCGTTACAATGTGGTGAAAATAACTGTTCCCTTCCGTAGAGAACCTTTCCGTTGCAAAAATTGCAGACTTGCCCCTGTGCTCTTCTCCTTGTGTTGGTTGGACATATTTCGTGGAACCCTTCGGGAACAACGTTTCCGGTACTGCAGAATATCGTGAACAATGTGACGAACGCTTCTGAACGACATTCCCAATTCTACCGTCAAATGCCGTAACGTGATCCTCTTGTTGTCCTGAATAAGCTCCTTTACGCGAGCTGTGCACAAATCTGTTGTTGCCGTGCTGGGTCGGCCACTGCATACCTTGTCGGTGACGTTTTCTCTACCGGCCGCAAACTTTCGACACCATTCTGGGACATGCTGACGAGACATTACAGTCTTTCTGTAAACCTCTACCAGCTGCCAGTGGATTTCAGCCGCGGTTACATGTTTCGCCCACAGAAATCGAATAACGGCGCGGATTTCTTCGCGAGACCAGTTGTCCAAACGAGTCACCATTTGTGTTTACCTACCACTAGCGCTGTAGGTTGCGGGTGGCTGAAACTCTGCACAATTGCCAACCGCATGTATTAGAATTACCGCACACTACTAATTTGTCTATAATGGAGGAAACTACAGGAATATCGGCCTTGTAACCTTAGTTTCTGATCACCCGTCGTATAATGAAAAATAAACGCTACCTTATTTTTTTTTTTTGGCATTCTGAATCCTTTTTTTTACTAATTTTTTTTGGTCAAGTTCAATTTTTTTACAGAAAAATGTATCTAAAGAATTACTTCATGATATAATTCCATTTTCAATATTTCGAGTATTATGAAAGAATATGTATTTTCGAGTATTATTTTATAAGAATTTATAAAATAATAAATGTTAGTTTGCCATCAACTTTGCAAAATCTGCGTTGTAAAAGAGCTTACGAATCAGTATTAATAAAAAAAATTGTCTACAGCAGTGGTGCCCAACCTTTTGAAATAGGCGGGCCAAAATTGACTTTGCTCTGCATCTCGCGGGCCACAATGTGGCGGAATCTCCTATTCAATAACCAAAAAAAAAACGAAATCTCCTATTCAACAACTAAAGGCCGTAGGTTGGGTACCACTGGTCTACAGCAAAGAAATTTCGCATGACATGCAACAAAGACTGTTAGAAATAGATTTTAATATTCCATTGCATGTATTTTTAAGAACTGAAACATAATTTTAATTTAGGTTTTAGTTTACTTGATGTAATTTTTTTTTTTTAAATAAAATATTTTTTACTATAATATATATACGACGCTTTCCGTGCAAAGTGACGAATGCCGTCTAGTAATTACAAAAAAAAAAGCTTAACAATTCCAAAAGTTGATGATGCACTTTGATGTGCATCTTGACATTTTACCTTCACATATCACTTATCGAGGTGTGCATCTTGACATTTTATATATGTACTAAACAAAAAATTAATCTGTTACCTAACAGTTAGCAGGTTTAAAACCTAAAACATTAACTTTCCTGGATATGTCATTGTAAAAATTAAACAGCCCATAACGTTTTATCACGTTAACTAAATAATACGGAGTAACTGAATGAATCATAAATAGGTTTTAATTTAATTTTTAAATCTCAATTTAGTATTTATATTTATTTCTAGCTTTTGGTACAAAATTATTAACTTTTATTAAGTGGATTAATAAAAACAATTTTTACGTTGTGAATTTAAATAATTTAGATTAAAAATAATAATACACAAGACAAGAACATTGAAAAAGTTTTTTTTTTTTAAAAATACTTAGAATTTCAGCAGCCTTCGGGTTCCTTTGCGGAAAACCCTTCTTCAAGACATATCTATCTGTTGAAGAGGGGCTTTCCCCAAAAGAACCCGAAAGGCTACTAGAACTTTAAGTATTTTTTAAAGGAAAAAAAAAACTTTGTATATGTTCTTGTTTGCGTATTGTTATTTTTAATCTACGTTAAACGAAAATAAAATTTTGGTAGATGCAGTCTGTGATGTTCATTCTGGCAGTAGCAGTTGTATGTCTTGACATTATAACAGTACATGTAGCAAGTCAGGAACCATGTGAAGTTTCGAAGATACAAGATCTTTGTCCTGGAGTAAACGCTTCTGAATGTTCTGGATATCTGACGCCTAATAAAAAAAAATGCTGTTTTCAGAAATGCATCCAATATGTGAGTAACTCAAATATCAAGTGTAGATTTATCTAAAAGCTTGGAGGAAAAAGAAAACATTTTTTTCATTGTTTTTATATTTCTTACAAAGTTTTATTTTTTCAAATTTCTCTTTTTGAAGAAATCACAACAAGCTAAGATTTTAATTAACATTTTCAATTAGTTATATTCTAAAGATTTATAATTGTTTTAAAAATTGTAATCATTCCTTGTCGATTAATCTGTTACAAAACTTTTCCGTTAAACTTTTAGATCAATTTTAGCTGTAGATCATTTTCATTCTGTCACTGTTATTTAACCATTACCTTTTATGATTTCATTCAAATTAACCAATCATTACCAAAACAATATGATTTTTAATTAACTAAGCGGAATCTTTGTACATATACTGTAAATTCTTGTGTTAATGAGATATATTAGTTAGGTTCCAATTTAATTACTGTTCTTTCTTCTTTGACCAAGAGACAAAATTCAAAATAGTTTGTTCTTTATTCTTAAGGAAACCAGGAGTATGAAAAATCCAGTACAAAGTGGCTTTTATAACTTTGATGATTAGGTCTCAAACAGCTCAACGTCTTTAATATTTAAAAATTTTAAAATATAAGAGTTATTATTATTATTATTATTATTATTATGCAAAAGATCCAAACCTTTGGTTCCTCTCAAAGACAACATGGCGGATCAAGAACCAAAGCACATATTGCAAAATGTAAAAAAGTTTGCGAGAATAACCAGGGATGAGAATATTATAATTATTATTATTATTATTATTATGTTTGTAAGTTTCAAACCTTGGGTTTCCCCAGCAAAAACAATATGGCGGGTCAAGGACCAAAGCACATACTGCCAATTGTAAAGACGTGTGCGAGAATGATTAGGGATGTGTGGTTGTGTCCATAAATTTCCTAACTATGCGTGTAGTGTTGAGTACCACAGCCTTCTGCAGTTGTGCATAAGTGTTTTTGTGAAGTCCTAGTGTGCTGAGACTGTGGTGCAATGTGTGAGGCACCAGACCAGTGGCAGACAGAACGATGGGTACAACCCGTACTCGATCCTGCCTCCACTGCTTCTGGAGCTCGTGTGCTAGATCATTGTATTTACTGATTTTGTCTGCGTGAGTTTTCTGCATGTTCTTGCTGATAGGCACTACAATATCAATTAGATAGTGTGATGTCAGACAAGTGTGATGTCTGGTCTGTTGTGATGTATGGTTTTGTCTGTGTGAATGGGGCGGTCCCAGTATAGTTTACACGAGGGTGACTCTAATACGCTTTGTGGTATGTACTTGTAGTACAGGACCGTGCTCTTATTAAGTGAATGTTTGTGTGCTAGTTGTTGATGAACGATCGACGCTATCTGATTGTGTCGGTGGAGGTAGTCTGTTTCAGAGAGAAGGGGACAGCCTGATATTACGTGGTCGATCGTCTAATGCGTAGTGTGGCATTTCCTGCATTTGTGGTCATGTGTGTTTGCATCGTGTAGAATGTGTTTCTTCTAGTTGCGTGTGGGAATGACTTGGTCCCGTATCGCGATCATGAGCCCTTCGGTCTCACCAAACAGCTCACCACTCGTCAGCCATCTGTTCGATGCTTCCATGTCGACATGAGGCTGGCTGAGTTCGTGATGATATCTACCATGGAGTTCCTTACGAGCCCATGATTCACGCAGCTGCTGAGTGTGGGCGTCAGTAGTGGTGAGTGTTGGAGAAGAGTTTTCGAGGTTAAGGGGTGTGAGGTGTGTGTCAGCCTTGACAATGGCTGAGTGAAGTGAGGAGTCTTCTGCTCTTTGGTGGAAATGTTCCCTAAGTGTATATACTTGTTTTTCGTGTAGGGTGATAAGGTTGATGAGTCCTCGGCCTCCCTCCTTGTTATTATTATGTTTATAAGTTTCAAACCTTGGGTTTCCCCAGCAGGAACAATATGGCGGGTCAAGGACCAAACCACATACTGCCAAGTGTAAAGACGTGTGCGAGAATGATTACGGATGTGTGGTTGTGTCCATAAATTTCCTATGCGTGTAGTGTTGAGTACCACAGCCTTCTGCAGTTGTGCGTAAGTGTTTTTGTGAAGTCCTAGTGTGCTGAGATTGTGGTGCAATGTGTGAGGCACCAGACCAGTGGCAGACAGAACGATGGGTACAACACGTACTCGATCCTGCCTCCACTGCTTCTGGAGCTCGTGTGCTAGATCAGTGTATTTACTGATCTTGTCTGCGTGAAGTTTTCTGCATGTTCTTGCTGATAGGCACTGCAATATCAATTAGATAGGTCTGTTTGTTGACCTTATCAACAAGTGTGATGTCTGGTCTGTTGTGATGTATGGTTTTGTCTGTGTGAATGGGGGGGCGGTCCCAGTATAGTTTATATGAGGGTGACTAATACGCTTTGTGGTATGTACTTGTAGTACGGGACCGTGCTCTTAATAAGTGAATGTTTGTGTGCTAGTCGTTGATGAACGATCGACGCTACCTGATTGTGTCGGTGGAGGTAGTCTGTTTGAGAGATAAGGGGACAGCCTGATATTACGTGGTCGATCGTCTAATGCGTAGTGTGGCATTTCCTGCATTTGTCGTCATGTGTGTTTGCATCGTGTAGAATGTGTTTCTTCTTTTTCTTCTTCTTCTTCTTCTTCTTCTTATTATTATTTTTATATAAAAGTTCCTATATATAGGTTTCTCCAGCAAAGATAACATTGCGGGTCAAGGACCAAAGCACATGTTGCTACTATAAAAACATGTCCGAGGGGGTGACAGATGTTACAGAAGTGTAGTTATGTTCATATTTGATTTGCGGTTGCCTATTATATTGGCACAAAATTAGTTAAAAGCGTTTAAAAGATATAAAAATCTATTTACCTTTAAAACACGAGTTTTCGGAATCTCATTTTCAGATTCCCTTATCAAGTGGGGTCCCCTCTTATTTAAAAGAAGGAAAAAAAGTATGAAAGATCTTTCCTGGATGGAATTCGTTGTCAAATGAGACATGGCGTCTGTGTTTAACCTTCACCGATATCCGGCTACCTGTATCAACCTGGCGGTCGCTTTTTCCAAAACGGAAATTGCCTTCTGCTGTGAGGCATGGACGTTCTAGTGTGTCTTTATTATTATTCATATGTTAATTTTTTCAACTCCGTGTTGTGTTGAGCACCACAACCTTCTGATGTTGCGCATAAGTATGTTTGAGAAGTTCTAATGTACTGAGGCTGTGCTGCAGTGTGTGAGGCAGCAGACCAGTGGCGGACAGGATGATGGGTACAACACGTTCTCGGTCCTGCCTCCATTGCTTCTAGAGCTCATGTGCTAGATCGGTAAATTTACTGATCTTGTCTGCATGAGTTTTCTGCATGTTCTTGCTGCTAGGCACTACAATGTCAATGAGATGGTCCCTAACAACAAGTGATGTCAAGTCAGTTGTGTTGTATGGTTTTATCCATATGAATGAGGCCGTCCTAGTACAGCTTACGTGTCGGTGATACAGCTTTGAGGGATGTACTTGTAGTACGGGACTGTGTTCTGAATAATTGAGTGTTTGCGTACTAGTTGTTGATGAATAATGGGTGCTACCTGATTTTATAGGTGGAGGTAGTCTGTTTGGGAGAGAAGGGAGCAGCCTGATATTATGTGGTCAATTGTCTCATTTGAAGTGTGGCACTTCCTGCATGTGTCGTCGTGTGTGTTTGCGTCGTGTAGAATGGTTTCTTGTAGTTGCGTGTGGAGATGACTTGGTCCTGTACCGCAATCATGAATCCTTCGGTCTCCCCAAAAACCCCACCACTCGTCAGCCAACTGTTCGACGCTTCGATGTCGAGATGAGGCTGGATGTTTTCGTGGTGATGTCTGACGTGGTGTTCCTTATGAGTTCATGATTCACGCAGCCGCTTAGTGTGAGTGTCGGGGGTGCTGAGTGTTCTGTGGTAAGTGTATGGTGGTGAGTGTTGGTTTTCGAGGTCAAAGAGAGTGAGGTGTGTATCAGCCTTGACAATGGCTAATTGGAGTGAGGAGTGTTCTCTCTCTCTCTCAAATTTAAGAGCTACGCTCTTGTCAGTGGAGTAACTTCCAACCCTCTCTATCTTCAGCTAATTTCTTTACTTCTTGATACGACATGACATTCACTTTTTCGTTCACTTGTTGCATATAAGATCTTCTTGGTCTTCCTCTACCCCTCCTTCCATCAATCTTTCCTTAATCAGGAGTGTTAATCAGTAATAATTATTATCGTAATAAAATTAGGTATTTAGGAATTTTAATGGTAAAGAACATATATCTTAATATATACTGTATATTAGATAATATAAAAATTGAAAAACGCACACACACACACACACACACACACACATTTATCATATATTTGTATCTGAATCTTTTAATTGCTATTTAATCTTGTATTTTTCCCATTATATTAGTGTGATGATGACTCTTTACAACTGGGACCTTAATTAGACAAATTAAAATTGGACATTTGGAATTGGACACTTAAAAAAACCCATAATTTAAAAAAAATATTCATTATATGTTGTGGGGTCCAGGTTCACGTGTGCCATCTGACGAAGGGTCCCGAACCTGGATTCCGCAACATGTAATGAATAATTTTTTAAAATATGTGTTTTTTAAGTGTGTTATGTCCCATATTTAAAATAATCTTGTATTGTTTCTGATCAAATCTCCTTAATAATTATTCATACATATTTAATAATTTTTAGTAAATATGGATCCTAGTATTTTGTCACAGGTAGGTAAACTGAAGAACCCTTCTAAATAATTTATTTTGTTTTGATTTCTCAATATTAAATCATTTATTGTATTTTCTTGTATATTTAGATATCTTTCGCCACCAGATATTGTGATGAAAAGCTCTTTGATAAGAAGAACTTCGGGAGAATTTGCCATCCTGAATTTACTTGCTATAACAATTATTGTATTCCCTGCAGTGTGGAAACTGATCCCAACTGTAAGTCCAAAAGAGAGAAACAGCTTCAATGGAGAGAAACCCAAGGGATTAAAGTTTTACCGTTTAAAACTCAAAAGATAAATAAGTAAAAGAATAACATATCATTATTTTTAAAAGAGTAATTCAACAGTTTATTGTTATTTAATTAGAAGATAACTTATCTTTTGTTGATAAAAGTTGATATACTCTTTGAAATACTTTTAGATTTTCTTTTTTTAGCAGATAATTAGACAATTCATTGTAATAATAGTATCCATTTCAAATACTATAGTAATAGTTACAGTTATCCAAACACTAACTATTACAGTTTTTAAATTACTTTTTAGAAAGATACATAACACCTATATATTTTCTTATATTTTTAACAGTATTTTCAATAAGGTTCTTCTATATGCTACTTTTATTTTAAAAATTTATCATTAAGTTCATTTCTATTGATTTTAAACAAGATATCTCTGAATGAAAAATGTTCACTATTGGATAAATATATATCTCTTTACATTTAATGTTTAATTCATGTAATTTATTGATGGGAATTAAACTAATGTTTTCTGAAATGTGACTATATTTCTTTTTTCCTACCTTTTCTTCAGCTCGTGATCATCGAAATATTCCTGTCGTAATGCTTAATTTTGAAATTAAATATTTTCTAATGAAAATGTAAGTTATTTTCTTCTTCAATTTATTAAATTCCATATTATATTAATGTGCGCTGATGGGTGTATTGAAGTTGTGTACGCCGACGCAAAATTAGTAAAAATATTTACGCATATTTACGCCGAGTAAAAATATTTACAATAAAAACATTAAAAACTAGTAGTTTCGATTCGTAAAGAATCTTCTTCAAGTTAACCGTATTAAGAAAGGCGCATGGGTTATATAGCTTAAGTAATGTCGAAATTGAGAGAAGATATCACATGGGTTGAGCTTTGGCTCGATTCGCTTGTCAGGGTGGGGGGAGGGATGACTTTAGAAAGTGGCAAAGACAAGAGAAGTGAGGGGGGGGGGGAAACGACTTTACCAACATAAATATGCACTAAAGAATAGTGATTTAAATTATACAACAGTCACACATGCAATTAGTCATAAACATCATATTAACTTCAATGACACGGTCATCATTTGCAAAGAACAGGACCATTTCCTCAGAAAATGCAAAGAATCGATTTTTATTTTAAATGACCCTGCATGTTATAACAACACCCTCTCGGTTCATAATATCAACAAATATTAAATACACAAAAAACAAATAACTATAAAAGAGAATAACCAAAGTTAAACAACCCCACCCTTTTTTCGTATTATATATCTTTCTTTTTTTTCCTTTTCTTTCCCAATATTTTTTGTCCTCACTTCTCTTTTGTCTTTGCCACTTTCTAAAGTCCTCCCTCCCCCACCCTGACAAGCGAATGGAATCGAGCCAAAGCTCAACCCATGTGATATTTCTCTCAATTTCGCCATTATTGTTTGTCCACCACAAGATGAGACTTAGCCACGCCTACGTCACGTGGTAGGCAACGATTCCAAGAAGCCATTTGAAGGGTCAGCGTGATAGTTTTCCTTTTTGGGGAAATGCACAGATTTTGTTTCTTGGTTATAACAGACGAAAATGATATAAAATACGGCATTATATATCTATTTTTCTTACATATAATAATAACTATGTTATATTTTAACCGTAACGATGTATAATACTGATTTGCTGTTTAAGAACTGTTATATTTATGCTGTTCTTATTTATTTCAATTATGAAAAATCGTAATTATATAAAAATTATATTAATTAATGTAAGTAACAAATATATACACTTCATGGTAATAATGTTTTATTTAACAATTAATTGTTGACAGTTAAAAAAACAAAAAACAAAAAACTTGTTTAAAAACAATCCCGTAAAGTTCCTCAGAACATTTACAAATATACAAATTAGGACCATTGGCACTTCTACTAAAAGATTAAAAATAGAATTAGATTGACAATAATAATAATAATAGCTGCATGAATTACAACTGCAAGCTTTGATATAATGGAAATGAAAACAAAACTAAAATAATATAATATTTTTGTAATAATAATAGTCAATCAAAACACCAAAATAAAATTGTTAGAATAATAAAAAATAATAAAAAATATTGCAGGTGATGATTTAAATTTTTAATAATGAAAGATCTCAACTGTTTTTAAGGAAATTACAAACACTAATCATTTTTTTTTTAATGTTCGCCAGTCCTATTAGAAATTTAAAAATAAAGAATATCTGTAATGTAGGTGCTGATAGATTAATATATAAAGAAAAGAAACTTAACAAAAGTTAAAAGTTAAAAATTTAGAGTAATATTCTCATCAACTAGGCCATCTCCCGTGTACACGCGCTTGTTTTTCTATATCACATAGATTTGATTAAGTAAGAATATTATATTTAAAATATTGCAACCTTTCAGCAATTATAGTTTTAATGGTCATTTTCGAATTACAAATAAATAGACGGATCGGAAATAAATAAACAATCTTGAGATTCAAAAAACAGGTTGAATACACTCATTATTTAATGGGGCGAATGGGAAGGACACATAAGTCAAAACAACAAAATAAAATGAGTTATAGTTCCGGCGGCCTAATGTATAAGACGTCTGACTTCGGATCAGAAGGTTGCAGGTTCGATTCCCGTCGTTTCATTGTAAAAATTACTTATATTTTCCATTCTCACAGGAAATTGCGACGGACGGCAAGTGATTTTCGCCCTTGCTCAATGTCCGCCTCTACCGAAGCACAGCGATACTTTATAATCGCGAAGACTATGGTTGCGTCTGAAGAGCGTAATACTCGGATTTGCTTCCAAGAAAATTAAATACATTTGGTTATGTCATATGCTGTTCAGACAGTTTCCAATGAATATTTCAATGATGGGAAAATGTTATAACTATTCATCTTTTTAAAGCTGAAGTTATCCCAAATTGTATGGATTAAATCCAAATTACACATCTGTAATTTTTCCATGACGAAAAACTACAGACCAGTAATTTTGATTTAATCCACACAATTTGGGAGACCTTCAGCTTAGCTTTGATAATCTTTCCAATCAAATTGTTTGTTTCAGTTGAAATAATTCAATGTATTAACAATATTTCTTAATAGAATCATAAGCACTCTTCGTTTTCTATGCATTTAAGGTAACTGTACGATAATTCTGTCTACGCTGATTATTTTGCCTCCTGTGAACAATCTGATTACGGTAATCTACAGTATTCATGAAAATGTTGTAACTCTCGGGCGAACATATAAATGCGGCAGATATTTGAAAACAGTGTGAAATGCAATTTCAAGAAAATGATTCCTATTTCCGTTTTCCTGTGCATCCTAATTCCTTCCACTAGGGATATTAGTTACAGCTGATTTGTATGTTCGGGTCAGACAGAGAGAGAGACCAAGAAAGAACGCAATTAATACAAATATAATAAATACAAATTTATTTTACCGGAAAGTTAACAGTACTTTATATAAATACAATTTACTCCAGTCAGTGTTGTAAACAATAACAAAAGAATCATAAAAATAAATTCTTTTGACTATGCAATAAATGAAATTTACTCATCTCAAAGTATGCAATGCTAGAAAAAGAAAAATATTCAAAAATTAATTTTTTTGTGCAATTACACAAGCAAAACTAGTATTACAAGAACATGTGATCATTAAAATGTAATAATATGACTGTAATTCAAATGATTTTATGTGGGTTAGATGACATAGTGTGCGTATCGGAAACAGAATGCGGATATGATTTAAACCCTGCTCTCATGGCACAAAATAGTGGATATATTGTTGCACCCAATATATTAAAAAAAAATAAAGAAAGAAAAGTATATTGCTAACGAAATTTAAGTCTGTTGAGTGTAAAATGCAAGTATTGCAAAAGAATTTTTAATGATATTTAGATAGACTAAAAGGTAATAATTTGAGTTCGAATTTCACATAACTTTTTACTGGGAATGTTAGTTTTCGGATTATTTACATCATTTTTCCTTTTACTGATATGTCTTTGTGTGCATATGGTGAAAATTCTGTTCATTGTTTATTTCATTGTAAACAGTTTTTATGTGAAAGAACTGAACTCAAGGTTCAATGTTTATCATATTGTCATTGCTCTAAATACAATATGATACACAATTATTTTTGAACTAGAAATATTCCTGAAGCTTTGCATTTGGGATTTGAATTTTATTAACAGTACTGTATTAATAGATGACCAGAATATGCATCGTTTTTAAAAAAAAAAAAAAAAAAAAACCAACTACACACACACACAAAACAGTAAATAAATAGTCAACAGTTTCGGCTATACGGTTTTTTTTCCGATTTCCTTGTACGGTTGTAAGGAGACAATGAGACAGTTACAGTTAATGCAATTTTCAACGTCATGATAATATATATATATAATCCCAAACGATTAAAGTTTCAGAGCAATGCAACAACAGTTTTTCCAAAAATTAGTATGGTGTAAAGCCTCCACGAGCTGCAATAAGAACTACTACACCCGTGGCCTTGAATCAAACAGGCCTTGGATGTGTTCCTGAGGTATAGCTGCTTCTATCCGAGTCCTGAGTTCATCGGTATCGGAATAGTTACCGAGTGACCATATCCAAGACATGTTGAATAGATAACATATCGGGCGAATATGCAGCCAGAAAAGTAGGGATATCAGTCTTGCTTCGAAGATAGTCTGGACATTTCTGGCCACATGTAGTCAGGCGTTCTCTTGTTGGAATATGGCTCCAGGAGTATGCTGAAGGAGAAGTACGACTTCAGCCTCCTCCCTGATGTAGTGGTTGCTGTTGAGGGTGCCCCCAATTCGTAGCAGCCGAGATCGCCTATTGCTCCCCAAACCATCACGTTAATCGTGATATTGATTTATCAATAATAAATTAATAAGTAAATGCTAGAAAAAAAACATTATCCACCAACAAAACTTTAAACTTTCATTCCCACACCCCCATTCATTTTACAAGGAATCTTCCTCAGAAGAAATATTGAAAGAGAAAATAAATAGGATTACAAAACAATTATTGATTAATAATTACCAATATTCATTTATTAGTGACTCTATTAGATCTACATCTCGAAATATTTGTACTCCGCGACCAAAATCGAAGAATAAAAAAATTAAGTTTATCACTGATCGTTGTCTCACAGGACTTAACAAATATCGAATGAAATTATTTCAGGACACTTTTATTTTGACACAGAATTATTTCATAAAATGATCACTGTCTCACCCCATAACAAAATTAATTTAAAAAGTAAGGAATACATTAATAAATATAATCAAGAAATTAAGGGCACTATCTATAATGTTCAATGCCGGGACAAGAAATGTTTTGCATTGGAGAGACTGACCAAAGTTACAAAAAACAGTTATATACAAACCGATACGCCTGCAAAGTTTTCAATATTCATATTTCGATAATTTCAGCGCACACTATAGCTCACATATGTTGCCAGCCAAGAAGTTCTACTCCCACTGTTTCCTATTGTGCCTTTTTTTTTTTTTGGTCTTTGATTGACCAACATATGCCTGAGCAACGTTTAGATGCAAAGACGTCAGTATTTCCTGGAATCTGTTTCCATTTTCGAACACCAGAGGTACCATCACCTATTGACGCCATTTGATTCCCAGAGCCCAATCATATGGACTTGATGACGTCACCATTCCCAGAGGTTTTGCTTTAATTTTCCAACACTAGGAGTACCACAACCTATGGAAGCATGACCAAATCAAAATAAGACGTTTCTATTATTGTTTTGCTTTAATTGGTTAATTGCCAATTGAAAATTTCATTTAAATGCATTTTATTTCTTTAGTGTCTATTCAGCTGAAGATTGCCACGTGTTTCTACACGGCCTGACAACTGTCCTGACAGTTTTTTTATAATGTTCTATAAAAAAAAAATTAAAAAAAAACAAAACTTTTTTTAAAGTGCAATGTGTGTCTTAGTCATTTTGAGAGAAAATCGAAAGTGTATGCTTCATTTCTAGTTTCTGTAAGCAAAGTCTTATAATATTCTTCCCATTTCTCAACCGATATTCCCTGCCATGAATTATTACCTTCTTTTCTAATATTCCTTAAAAATTTCCATGCCTCTGTACATCGTCTTCCTCCCATATATGTCTCAATTTCTCTGCATTTTTTATCCCAGGATGTTCTTTTTTTCTCTATTACTAATTTCTTAGTGTCATTTCTAAAAGTTCTATAAATTTGTCTATCCTCTTCCTTTTTTGAACTCATCCATCTCAAATAGGCTTCTTTTTTCTGTTGTACAATCTTTTCACTGTCCTTATCCCACCAAAAGTTTTTTGGGGAATTTTTGCCTTTTTTTTTTGTCCTAGTGCTTCCTTTGCAGCCTGGTGTAAAGATGATTTAATATGTTGATATAGTTCGGTTGTATTAGTATAATTCCTTTCTTCTAATTTTTCATCTAATCTTACTTGAAAAAGTCATTTTGTACTCTCTTCTGTTAATCCTTCCAACATATATTCTGGGATATCAATATCGTCCATCTCTGTGGGATTTCTTTTCTCTCTAATTATATTGGCCGAATAAGGAAATGCAAGTCTTGCTCGCACCATAAAATAATCTGAGCCACATTCATCTCCTCTCTGTACTCTGATGTCTAATAATTTTAATTGAGCCCTTTGTTTAATAATTATATAGTCAATAATTGTTTTTAGTTGTCTAGAATGCTGATACCATGTGTATTTATGAATATCCTTGTGTTTATAAAAACCATTTGTAATCTTGAGATCGTTAGTTCTGCAAAATTCAATAAGTCTTTCTCCATTATCGTTGACTATATCCTCTCCAAACTCTCCAACAATGTTATCTCTCTTCCTGCATCCAGTTCTTCCATTGAAATCACCCATCATTATAATTTCTCTTGTTCCTCCAATTTCATCAATAATTTCCTGCAGTTTTTGATAAAACATATTCTTAACTTCAATAATGTCATCATTATTCGGAGCATAAATTCCCAAAATAGTAATTCTTCTTCCAAAAATATCCATATTGATCTTTAAAATTCTTTCATCCACAGCATCAAAGTTCTTAAGATTTCTCTCAAATTTCTTTTTCATTAAAACTGATACTCCTCGTTTTGCTCTTTACAATTGGAAAACTGTACAAGAAATTATAAATAAAAATGAAAATACAAAAACAAATAATAGCTTGAGTAATTTAATCCATAGTAAAGGACTACAAAATACTATCAATGACATGGGAATTACCTTTGCAAATTTGGGAACTAAAGAAATGTGCAATTGTAATCAAAAACTATTAGATGTAAAAAAAAATAATAATTGTAACTCAATGATATTGCTAACACCAACTATAAATGAAATTATAAGCATAATTAATAAAATGAAAAATAAAAATTCTGTAGAAATAGATAATTTAACTGTATCCAACATAAAAAAAAATAATTCTTATTTTGCACAAATACTAAAAATTTTAATTGATAAAATATTAAATAATGGAATTTATCCAAAAAAAATGGAAATCATTTATAAAGTGTAAATTATAGACCGATATCAATACTATCGAATCTATCTAAAATAGTTGAAACATATCTAACAAACTCAATTAATAATTATATTGAAAAATATAACATTATACATCAAAACCAGCATACTTATCAAAAAATTTTATAAAAGTGCAACTATTTTACTGAATAACTTAAGTGAGATAATAAACAAAAATTTAAATAAAAGTAAATATGTACTTACAATATTCGTTGATTTAGAAAAAGCATTTGATAGTCTAGACCATAAAATACTACTTCAAGAAATATATGATATTGGATTAAGAGCAAATATACATTCTATACTAAAAAATTATCTCAGCAATAGAAGATGTAAAATAAAAATAGAAAATAAACTCTGCAAACCTTATAATTTGAAGAAAGGATACCTCAGGGTTCTAATTTAGGACCAGTATTATTTACAATTTATTTAAATACTGTTTTCAACTGTCAAACTACTTCGAATATCTATGCTTATGCTGACGATCTTATCTTAATTAACATGAATACTAATCTAGATATAGCTATAAAAGAAATACAAGCAGATTTCACAAATCTGATAAAATGGACACATGATTATAAAATGAACATTAAAAAAGGACAAAACAAAACTTATGGCAATTCGTCATGCGTCTAATGAAATTCATAATCTTGATATCAATTTTAATCAGATTACAAAAATAGAACTTAAAGAAGCTGTATTTTCTATCCACCCTGAAAAAGCACCTGGAGAGGATGGGCTTTATGCCGAATTATATAGAAAAGGTTATCATATAATTGAAGATAATTTCCTTAGGTTATATAGTGCTTGTTTAACTCACTCATATTTTCCAAAACAGTGGAAATCAGCTAAAGTCCTGTTAATCAAAAAAAGCTATGACTGAAACGAATAATGAAAAATACCGGCCAATTAGCCTTCTACCAGTTGGAGGAAAAATATTGGAAAAAATTATTGCTACAAGAATGATCTGGCATGCCACGATTAACAGTTAGATATCTGAAAGGCAATATGGCTTTTTTAAAAGGAAAATCTGCTGAACAAGCTATATATGACTTAACCGATTTTATTCAAAAAGGCCTCCAAAGAAAGGAATTCACTGCGGTTATCTTTCTTGATATTCAGGGAGCCGTTGATAATGCCTGGCATCCGAGCATTATTTATGAATTGATACAATTGAAATGCCCTGGTTATTTAATAAGACTTATCGGTTCATATTTAAAAGATAGGAAAATAACTGTAAATTCACAAAACACAATAGTTGAAAGGCAGTTAACAAAATCATGCCCACAGGGTGGGATTTTGTCCCCGTTATTATCGAATATTATTATAAATAAGGCACTGAACTTATTTAGTGATGATAGTGTTAAAGTTATGGCTTATGCTGACGATCTGGTGATTGCTTATCAAGACTCCAGTATAATAAATATATCTAATAAACTCAATGAAGCAATAGGAAAGCTTCTTGACTGGAGTTATTGTAATAAACTAAACTTCAGTCATGAAAAAACTAAGGCAATGTTATTCACAAAAAATACAAATATAATTACCCATATATTGTAATAAATGGTAAAGAAATTGAGTGGATTGATTCTATGAAGTACTTGGGTGTATTTTTTGATACAAAATTAAATTTTAAAAAACATTTAAATTATATTTTATCTAAAACCAAACAAATAGGCAATCAATTAATAAGATGTGGATGTAATACTTGGGGTTTGAATTCTAAATCTGTAAAAACCATTTATAAAGGAGCTATACAACCTATTATACTCTATGGTGCGGCACTCTTGGGGTCCTGTTATCTACAATAAAAGTATTGTAGATAAAATGTTAAGTGTACAAAGATCTTTTGCATTACGTATTGCAAAAAAGACGGTATCAACTGATGCACTTTTGGTTATTACAAGACTCCAACCTCTCCCTTTGGCAGTTCAATATAATGTCATTGATTTCTTTTTAAAAACAGGAAATATAAAAGGTGCTCACCAAGCACTAATTTGGGAAACAGGCATTAACATGATTCCCAGAGAAATTGTTATGACTAATAATATCTTTCCACCATTACGATCGGTACCAAATGTAGTATTGGATGGTTTAGATAAAAATACATATAATGCAGATATTAATATCTTAACTGATGGGAGTAAATCTAATATGGGAGTTGGTGCTAGTATAGTAATAATAATACACAAGTATCCAACTTCAATAGAGTATTGTTTTAGATACAAATTCCCTTGTTATACCTCTATATTCCAAGCGGAATTAAATTTGCTGTCGAATGGTCCACAAAGTTACAAAATAAAACTCTTAAAATTAATCTGTTTAGTGACTCAAAATCTTCCCTTCAGACACTCCTAAATATAAACAGTAAGCTTAAAAGATGTACAAGAAATTCATAAATTACTCTCTACAGATAATAATATAACCTTTTACTATGTCCCAGGACATTTGGGATATGAAGGGAATGAAAAAGCTGATACAGAGGCAAAACTTGCAGTTACCAATAACAACTTGGAAATTACTTATCAGCCTTTCCCCACTAAACTTGCTTTGTCCAATGTTCAGTCATTACTATATAAGAAATGGAATGAGAGATGGAAACAATCCACCAAGGGTCTTTCAACTAAAAAATTCTTCCCAACTATTTATCACTCATTTATTTCACCTATAGATAATTTTAATTTTGCTATGGGTCAAATTCTTACAGAACATGGAAATTTTAATGCTTACCTAGCCAAATTCAAACTTGCAAATAGTGCCTTTTGTGAATGTGGAGAATTAGATACAATTGAGCATGTCCTTTTTAATGGTATAAAATTTGATTATGAGAGACAAATATTACTTCTAAATTTATTATGTCATGATATTATATGGCCGTGTGATATAAGCTTACTTGTGCAGAAACCATTATATAATTATTTTACAGATTTTGTTAACATTGTGATGAAAAAAAAATAACTTTTATTGATAACCATATAACTTTAAATAAATAA
>JAFIDM010002935.1:0-25564 GCA_023159025.1 Thereuonema tuberculata
ATATAGATTGTATACACTCTAACCTAAAGCATATCCAAACTTCAAGTAGTTGTGAGCTAAAAACTCCCAAACTTGCAGAAACAAACAAACGCCTGTGTCCGCATTTTTTCCGGACAGCAGAAATAAATACCCCATTGCTACAGTGTTTGGGCCTCTGAACACTATAGTGAAGTCCGTTTGCCGATCCGAATTCCGTTCGGGGGAGTCAGACGGACGGACATACAGGACAAATGCAATAGCTCCCGAATGGGTCATTAAAAAAGTACTACATTAAACTTTGCATGAATGTCCTTACATCTGAATCTACATCTCTTAGTCAGTTTAATTTACAATTAATGCAAATAATGAACAGATTGTGTTTCCACAGCCAATTGATGCAAAATGGAGTCTCTAATTTAAATGCTTTATTTTATGCTTTTTTCAAATTCCTTTTCAGTCTAGCGGTCCACAGGCCAAGGATTTGATACCTTTTGTATTATGGTGTATTGTATCTGTCGACCTGTCTATCGTTTGCCCTTTATCTCTGATATAAATGAAATATAAAAAAAAGATTGTCTTTAGGAGCAATTTAACGAAAGGGTCCATTTATTTCTCCTGTCTGTATATCTGTTCAGCTCCGACCTACCTTGTTTCTTCCAAAGTGGATGTCTTAGAAAAAAAACAAATGTTGATAAAAAGAAAATTAAGGTTTGCAGGATATAATTTCGGAAATCATGTAACATTTATTTTTAATTTTTTTCCTGTCTTGCTACCATATTCCATAGCGCGACAAAAGAGGCCTATATGCAAATAAATGACAATGACGCATTGTACTGTTATGCTGCTAACAATATTATCTAATATGCAAGAATAACTTAAAAATTATTGTTATTTAGAGAATTCCCAAAAGAATTTATCAAAGAAAGTAAGAAAAGAAAATCACTTTTTTAATTAATTAACTAATTTTTTTTGGGGGGGGGGGGGAGATGGGGTAACAAAATATTAGGAATCTCTTTAGATTTATTAAAAGCAAAAGATTGTTTCATTATTATACTGTACAGATATCTAACCTAAAAACTACGAGCGTTGGTAAATAAGATTAGCTTCTAGTTACATAATAATATATATTATTTCAAAGATTACATTCACTAGATTTACACTTTTTTTCAAACATTTATTTGAAACAATGCTTTGAATTTCTTTAATTGATTTTAGTAAATAGCATTTAAGTATTTTTAATTCAAATGTAGTACAACTGCATCGCTAATAAATTTTCGCTAATAGATTTATTTATTTATTTATTTTATTTTATTTTGCTACATGAAAAGCAGAAGTATCATAAATATTAACGAAAAAGATAACCATCGCTGAGCATCGTTAGTAAATAACAAATGCTCCCTCAATTACAGAAGAACGGGAGTTGTGTTTTCATTCCGTAATAATAACTGATCTTATGAGAATGATGATGCTTCTCTGCCCTATACACACGCTATGTACACAAGCCCTTCCCATTCGGAAACTGAAGCCCTGAAATGAAGAAGTTTCAATGCGTTTAGTTCTTCACAGGAAACTTGTGACAACAAACGCTCCTGTCACAAATTAATAGAATATAGTTATTAAAATGTCTCACAGGTCTTCTACTTTTCATGGTTTATTTAAAAAAGAAATCCTAACTCCTCAATTAGAAATTGTTATAAAATTGATACAATGAACTATTAGCTGCAAATTTAAACATTCGAGATACTGCAATGGTAATTTGCCAAACTCCCAAAAAAAGTTTTCAATATTATTTCTAGAAACTTATCCGCTGGATAATTTAATCGTTTGATTCTAAATTCTCCAATTTGGCATTTTGTCTAAGAGGATCTACAGGGATTTCGAGCACTTTTCGCTGTAACAAAAAAATAGTTTGTTTATTCTTTAAAAGTGAAAAACTTAAAAAAAGAATGTTTCGTAATATTAATTTTCAATCGACCCACCGAGCGGCGCCATTGTTGCAATATCACTGTTGACAACTATCAAATCACTATACAAGGTACTAGATAAAGATATAATATCATTTCTTAAAACAGACCTTCGTTTATTAAGCACGGAGATATAATGCTATTATTTTTTGTTTCTTCCCCTAATCCCCTCAGCTGTTTTCTTCGAATTGAAACGAATATTCGAGACGGTCAATTGAAATTCTGGGTTGAACGGTTTTGCAAACCATAGATTGAAGTGAAAGCTAAGTCGCTTCGCTCTCTGATGTCCTTTAAAATGCCCGCCTCGTTTTCTGGGGAAATATTTTGAAAAGACATAAAATGATTTTTCTTTTCCCTCAATTCTAATACAATGTAAGTAAAGCTATTGCGTTACTGCTTTCCCCCCCTCTGTCAATGACCAATTGATCCGTTCCCTTCCTTCGCCATTGTAGTGATTAATTTCCGATTCAAGAATCCGGGGGAGGAGGGAATTTTCTATCCCACCCACGTGCTGGTCAGTGTGTAAATCAAGTGACCCCCAGCCCTAGGGCCGTGCTCCATCTCCGTACTAGGGTCCATAAAACACCCAACCACCCCCTTTCTGCAAATTGGGACGTAGCCAAAAAATCCCTTTAACCCTCCCCCTCTATTCGGGTTGCCCTGGCAACAGCACAAATATCAAGAATGGATTTTTTACTGCGAGTAGATCTTCATTAAAAAAAAGAAAAAAAAAATATTAAAAGAAATTTATGTACGATCTCAGAAATTCTCTTAATGGACCTCAGACACCCCCACAACTGTCGTGTTTCCGAAATAATCCCGTGCAAACTCTACAAGCAATTAAAATGATTTGCCGTGATACGCTGCCAGGAAATGCAAGGCTGACGTCACAACCTCATCTGACCAAAATAAACAGCTTAAAAATTTTCATAAAAAATAAAAAAAATCTCTGGCTTACGTTGAAGTCCAGGACCCCTCGATTGCAGCCAGAAAAGGAGGGGAAAGAAATTGGGGGTGGATGAAAACCCATTCCCTCGAACGAAGGAGAAAAAAAAAACGTTGGCAGCTTAACTTGCAGATGATCAAAGACTAAATGGAAATTAATATTGTTGAGGAAGTTCGAGAAAAGCAGCAAAACGTCCTACTCATGTTTTCTGGTGATGAAACAAAAACACGATTAGGCTTAACTGTTTTTGTGTCAGAATTCGTACAAGTTAATTTAAAATACAGATACAAAAGCACAATTACAATCCCTCGGTTCACTTTCAATAGATAGTACTTCTGTTTTATGAAAATAACTGTTAACTGCTTCAATTTTAAAATATTCCTATTACAAAAGTAATGTTCCGTATTCTTGTTTTTCCTTTTCCATTTTTGCAGAAACAACCAAAAGGAATTTTACTGTAAGTTTCTCAACATACTTATAAAACAAAAAATATAGTGGGAGTGCCAAAACTTCACTGAATTGCAGTACATAATATTGTAATGATTCTTATATATTCATATTTATTTTTGTATTATAGTTCTATTTATTCTATTTATTTATTGTTTTGTATTAATCAGCATTTATTCTATTGTACATTCTAAATTTTACTATTTGACCGTTTAATTCTGTTATTTAATTCAAATTTTCCGTTGGCCCCTCTGCTTCTCTCCTCTGATTCGTTGTAATTTAAAGATACAGTTAAAATTCATTTAAAGACCACGTGTGATTTAAATCCCCCAATCATTTGTAAAAGCACGCCAACCAATCACAGCCACTGTAAATAAGTTTATTTAAGCCCCCGATGTTATGAATTAATTAGTTTCAGTAATAGTTACCACTACCTCCAGGCCGCGCGGTTGGCGTAGTCGCTAGGACATCGGCCTCTCACCTCTGAGTACCGAGTTCGGTTCTCATGTGGGTTTCGTGATGGTGGACGATCCGCGCTGGGCAGGTTTTCTCGGGGTTCTCCCGTTTCCCCTGCACTTCTCCCACAATCCTTTCACAGTCTTTCTCTCCAACTGTCCTTATTTCCTGTGGGATAGTACAATAGACCTTCGGTCGCAGCGCTTGGCTTCACTACATACATACATACATACATACATACATACATACATACATACCATTACCTCCAAGTCTGATCTCTAATTCCACGAACCAGTGGCCAAAAAAACACACCACAATATTTAGCTTGATGTTTCAGTACAATGCAAAGCATTATGCAAATTTGTATTCCTCACCTAAGGCTCCTTGATTATGCGTAATTTGGATCAAAGACATAGCTGCTATCTATTAGCTTACACTTACCTCAAAATTCATGATCTTACTTTGTTTATTTATTAATTTTTCCATTTCATTTGATTAAGATTAAATATCCCTTTGGGGAAATCTGACGTTTATTTCAGCTTATATCTCGTTAACAATCAAACGCTCGGGAAAAGAAAAAAAAACCAACTCCGAAATTTTATCCTGTGCACTGGGTTGCACTATCCCGAACTGAACAAATATAGCAGATCCTCATTGGACAGTATCTATTTTTTGGGATATGTCTTGTTTCCGACTAACGACGAATAAGCAAAGGTTTGTTAAGCAAAAATGATTTAAATTGTCAATAAGCTATTTTTTTTCTTATTTAGAAATGGCCTTAATAAGATGTAGAAATGACAATAAGAAATAGTGTGTGTTGTAGTGAAACTTATATCTTCTTCTGTTTTGTTTAAATACAATATGAGGAAAAAAAAATAACTGAAAACAAAGGAAATAACTTTCTTGAAGAAGTTGCGCCACTTCTTCCGGTGCAAAGCTCAACAAACAAAAAGAATATCCAAGGATACATCTCCACCGGAAACAGACTAGATTTATTTCTATTTTCCGTGGGTTTTGTGTTTCTAATTCGAGACAAAAGTGGAAGTAATTCACAGGATGTGCGTTACATCATCCACTTCCTGCCAACTTAAAACTGCGAATTAATGGAAAAGAGAAAATTGAACAATTCCTTAATTTAAAAACAAGGAAGAATCCGGAGACACAATGACAAAATTCAATATCATTTAAAAACAGGTGTGATAAGCTTCTTCCTTCACATTGCTATTAAAATAAAGCTTATCTTCAGTAATGTAACGTAATTAACAGCAGTATCTTCGGTGTAGTATATTAGAAATACTTTTGAAAACAACTAGGGTTTCTCCAACAGAGAATGGATTCATTACTGATTACAGGCAAGTAAAGGCAAGTCTGAAACGACGACAACAATCACTTTCTTTCTTATTTCTTTATTTTTGGCTGTCAGTTTTTTATTTATCATTATAAATTAGCTAGAATAAATAAAATAAGTGGGGATACAAAAAAAAAGTAGTTTGCCGTACGACGACTTCATCTACGACCATCATTCATTAAGCCAAGAACATTATCTAACATTCACTATATAACATGATCTATTGTTCTTAGACCATAACATTATCTAATCGTAATTCTGTATGAACGATGAAATTCTGATTTAAATAAATTGTAAAGCTTTTCTTTTTTTTTTGTTTCTGAAGCATCCAACATGTGCTCCCTTCACTCAAACGCTAATCAATTGCCGAAAAGAAATATAAAATTAGCCAATCTGATTTTATATAATTTACAGAATTATATGCTCATAAGGATTCTACTATGAATTTAAGAACTAAAAAAGCATTGTCCTAATAGCATCAACTGTGTACTTTACCTCATTACTTAGATTTTGGTTTAAGTATGTGTACGTAATTTAAAAAGACTGCTTCCTTTGGAGCTTAATTTCTTTTCTGGAATCATCTGAAATTCATAAATACCTAAGTTTGCATTCCTGCTTTTAAACAGTCTATTATATTGTTTACTTAGTCCTTACCTATTTAAATTTACTCTACTTAAAGTTATACAGACTCGGGACTCACTTTTTGATATTCAAATGAGGCAGGCTTATTAGACAAACAGAGACAAGTAAAATCAAGATGCCTTTGAAAATATAAATGTTATGTAAATTTATATCTTCAAAGGCGTCTTGATTTTACGTTGTCTCTGTTTAATAAGCTTCATTTGAATATCAATGTTTAAGAAGTCACGTTTGAGCTGCTAACAAAAGGGTAATTCCAGCTGATGAGGGTTAAGGTGCCACAATATAGTTCCATTCTCGAGTTCCATTCAAAAACTACATGAATGGAACTTAAAAGGGTCTATTTTTTATTTACAGAAAGGCTTTGTTTTAGTGTTTCTATAGAAATGTAAAGCTGTTTTCTATTAAGACCTGGGAAACTTTAAGACGTCTTTAAGTTCAACTAACATTATTATTTCCAAGGTCTTTTCTATCGTTTTGTGATATGACTACATCAAATTCTGATTTTTAAAATACTTTGAATGGCTTACTGCCTTTTTTTTTTAATTTGTTATTTGTTCATTAACTCAAAGCAACCGTTAATCGTGGTTATTTATACATACTGTAATGGCGGTTGTGGTTATTTATAATTCAATCAGTAACGGATCAAACGCTCAGTTTACCAAATTGAATTTTAGATTATCTCTTCAGTTTTTGGCTTAAGTCTCAGAAGCCAGTAAAAAGAAGGCGTCTGCCCACCCACTCCAGGTATTCGCTGCTTCTAACAGTCGGTGATGTACGATAATACTTCCTCCGCCAGGCAATTTTTCATTTAAATAATAGCATATATTTCTTGGGGTATAACTCGGTTAATAGATGTCATGAACAATAAATTAAGAGCGGGGATTTTTTTTTTTTTATTGGCTGCTTCACTTGCGCCCCTGGCAGGCATTCAAGTCGCCGCTTGGCAGGTCGATAAGCGATAGTTTGGACCATGTCGAGAAGTTGGGACTGCATTTACCCCTCGGCTCGGGGAGGGGGGGAAGAGTTGATCAATGAGAGGGGGAGGTGAAACGCTCACAATCAGTGACCCCCCCAATTCAGAAAGTCAAGTTGGGTGAAGAATGCCACAGGCGGGGGTGGAGATAAGGTAAAAATTTTACTGGTTCTTTTTTTTATCTTTATCCCACAAAGAAACAGATCAACGATTACTGAGAACATTTTCGAAGGAAAACCAAGAGGATTACATTTCCGTTACAATTCGGAAACACAACTTTACATCAGCTGCAGTCTAATGTTTGATCAGATACCCAAGGAGTCACTGAGTTTAAAGAAATTTTCAAAATAATTCGTAAAAGTCTTTAAGAAATAATTAAAAAGACTGAAGGTTTTTTTGGGTTTTTTTTACCTAAGATTTATATTAATAATAAAACAAAAAGAGCTTGAGCTACTCATCTTAAAAATATATGCTTACTCTATTTTCATATTCAAATGAAAAATCTCCATTGTTGTAACTTACCACTATTTATGTTCGACATATTCTATCTTCAAATTTTCTATTTACTAACTCGGTGAAGTATAATTTCATCAAAGAAATGCATCAACTTCCCTATTCGTACATCTTTAACTTATAGAAATCAAAACATAAAAAGAAATTTCATAGCAGGAACAATATATGTAATCTTCTCAAACGTTCAGGTATTTTTTAAAAACTAACTATCATTGCTGTAAATTAATTACGCCAAAATGTGCTACTGATGGCTTGGTATCGAAGCTCAACATCTTCGTTCATTGCAGATGTATCAGACTTTTAAATGAAGTTTTTATAAAATACTAGCCGGGTATCGTCGCTTCTCTACGGAACCCTCGCATATATAGCATTAAAAACAAAAAATTTATTTATTTAGCAAATTAATATCGAGATCGGAGAATATACTACTTCCCAGCCCATTGTAGCTTCTCTGCTTAACTCAGGTGTATTGCGGGTTGGCGCCAAACACCTGGGGTTGTCAAAAAAAAAAGCATGTTTTTACCTGCCACAGGTGTGACATCTATATAATAGATATATAAAAACACGCGCGCATTCGAATGCAACGTTGTGTCAAAATTTCAAAGCAATCGGTGAAGAAATTTCGGAGATTTAAGATTTTGAACAAACGAACATTTACATTTTTATTTATATAGATTTATGATAATTGTTGTTACCAATTTTTCTCTCAGTACAATTTCAACTTTAGTTAGTTAGCTTCTCACAAAGAAATGTAAAGATTTGCAGAGGAAACGAAAAGAAATGATGGGCAAATCACTTCTTGTAAGTTTATGCATATGAAAATTTAAAATATCATAAGTAATAATAAATAATACTTATTTATTTCCCTTTGCGAAGGATAGTGATGCCACCAAAGGGATTAGTAATAACAGCGGAGTTAGGATAAGCAGTCGTGTTATTTAAAGTATTTAAAAAGAAAAAAAAAAACAAGAAAAAAAATTCGTTAACAAAGTTTAATAAACGATCTGTGTATCTTCATATACATGTCTGAAGCAAAGAAAACTAATAAAAGAAACCTATGATAGGAAGCAATGACAACGGCCTCTGCTTCTATTAATTTTTTATTTTTATCGTCTCAAAATATCACTTGTTAAAACTAACACTAATTGCATCAAATTATTGAACTTCCTGCAATATTTGTATTTTTCTTTATTGCGGTGTTTAAACCTATATTATGATACAGTTTGAGCGCTGCAGGTCGAATTCCTCCCAGTAAAGCATACTAAAGAGTTAGAGGACCATCCTGCTTCTGTATAGAATCACAAACCATTATACATTGTTGCTGCACCAGCATCTCCCAAAACTATTCACGTATCCACGACATCTTTCGTAGAACGATTTGACTTTGCAAGGAACTGTGCAGTAATAACCGCCTAGCGAGGAATTCAGTTAAAATATCCCACTATAGGGCTACGTAGGCTCTTGGAATAGCGAGAAATATGGCTCCCGACGTTTCGCAACCAACGATACTTATTTTGAGATCGGGTGGTCAGTCCGCCTTTAACCCTAGGAAAGAAACCGGGGTACCCATATTAGAAAGGGACCCTGGGATTTATCTGGAAGAGTATTCAATGTAAATAAAATCCCAGACCTCCGCCGGGATGGGGAATTGAATCTGGACCTCCAAGCCGCAGTCAAGCCCGGGTTCACTTCGCAAGATGGACACTTCCTTGTAAATGGGGACTAAACAGAACAGCGCTGTTTTGTATTCCAGATTTTAAGAAATTCTCAATAAGAGAAGCTGATCAAGCTAATTTCTCCTTGCTTGCCTCGCATTCTAGTTCTGAGCCATTATTTGATTTAAAAATCAAACTGACGTTACTTAATCAATAGAAAAGATAAAGAGCTTAAAGGGATTCGAAGTTTAAAAAAAAAAAATCCCAACAGGTGGCTGCTCGATTTATGCGGACAACGAAGCCACATGTTTCTTGTTAACCCTGATAGATAAGCCTAATAGATAGGAAGGGTTCAACTGACAGATTGGATTAGAATGCAGTCTTTCTTTGTCTTACAAAGATGTCTGAATCGACAATCGACAATCCTGAGTTTGCTTTTGTAAAGGCTTATTGCTATCCAATGTAATGAAAATACGAAACATCGAGATTTGTGTTCATTAAAGGAAGAAATACGAGAGAAGATTTCAAGTGACTACAACATTCTGTGATTGTGAAGCAAGGTAAGCAATTTGGTTGCATTAACTTTAGGTTATTAATTAATAGTGTAAGTTAAATGAGTTTATTACTTGGTTTATTACTCTGTCGATTTTTATTTTTTTATCTTACTCTTTATTTTCTTTTAACTCGCACTTTGTTTTGCTCATTTCTTAATAGCGTTGTAACAGTTCACCGAATTGTAACTATCGATTTTGTAATACAGATTCAGAAATGAAAACTTAAAAAAAAAATTTCATTGCCTTTCTGTTTAAAAATTGCTTATTAGTTTTCTGAATTGAGGCACTATTAATACACAAACATTAAACGTGTAAAGCCTTTATTTCTTACAATTTTCACACTATTGACAACTGTTTTTATTAATAGGTATCTTTTACATTCAATCTCCAATGAAGAAAAGAAATGTTGTTAAACTTTTGACAGTTTTCCCTGAGAATGTTCCAGATGAATATTAGTTGTATTAAAACGTGGTTAATGTGGCGAAGTCGATCGTTCGCTTAATTCATTTCATTAATCAATAACACTTTTTTTCTCCCCTCTCTTACCTCAGCATTTTAGGAGGAAACTATTAACTTCACTCAATATAACCGAGTTGGGACGTAATGTTCTGAATAAAAATTGAAAGTGAAATGTGTAATTTAATGATATCGAGTTCACTTTGGTAAAATGTCACAGCTTTAATAATAATTAAACAAATCTTTCAATTATAAAAACTTGAAAGGAAAAAAATGAATGTAATTTAAATGTTTGAAATAATAGTAGTATCAATATTTACAGTATTATTCTAAATAGGCCTATCTACTTTCAATTACCGTTTGTGAAAAAAGAAAAACTTTAGTTTTGATAAAAAATGCTGATTTTTTTTATATTTTTCTTATTTGAAATTTTGTCTTTCAAATTTACTCGAATTGCAGAACTGTGAATAATATATCAAACTTGATGATTTCATTTACTTTCCTTAGTAAACAATTAATCTAGTGAGAAATCTAAGTAATCTAGTGAGAAAAAAACCCTTAATTTACTATTTAACTTCTAGCTTTGAATAAGTCGTAGAATCAGGGAAAATGTATACCTCTGTACAAGCTGAAAAGATATTGTTTTTTTTGGTAATGTGAATGGAACTCTGGGATTTCTGTTTCGAGCTGGTTATATTGCTGGTTGGTTCAGACGCAGCGACGATACAAACACACTTATATTTGAGAAGCCACTTTGTTTGAAGTGAACGTCATAGCAAATAAACGTATGCCTTACTTGGGCGTAACTATCAATCAAAAAAAAAATTCGAAACACGTGACATTAACGTACAGTCGCATTTATGTAATTACTACCTAAACGTTATAATGTACATAAAACATCTACGCCATTGTGCCGGCTTTTAGAACGATGGAATGAAAGTCAATTATCTATTATCTCCGAGTTTGCTATTTGAACGATGAGTATAGAACGCAATAAAGGGCACCTCTGGCTGAAGAGAGCTAATAAGTTTGAAACAGCTGCCCGGAGTCCGTTCATTTAGCAAAAATAGGGTAACACTGGCGAAATGACTTCTGTCTGTTCAGATTAAGCTTTTATCAATTGAAGTAAGTCGTAAAATTTTGATGAAGAACTGTATTAAAGTATGTGAAATTGATCTTGCGAAGCCTCTCACAACTCAATAAGTCATTAAGGATATTTAGTTTCAACGATATCCTCAACATTTTTAAGAGATTATATCTATGACTTGCTTAAGAAAAAATTACTTTTACAGATATTTCCTCATTTAGATTGAAATAAACTGAAATCAGGAGTCGAAATTTGCAGTCGTTTTTTTACAGGCAGAATCTTCCATCTAAAGCTCATCAATTATTCTTGTAACGTAAAACATATTATGAATAATAATAATAATAATAATAAAATTTTGGTCCAAAATTAGAAGGCCCTATGGCTTCTGTGCCATTGTTATTTTATTTTACAGAGAAAGGAAGGGGCTGTAAAGGCTCCCTTTTTTTACGAGAGGGTCTAAGTTATCTCGCGGAGAATATTCCAGAACTCTGCTGGCCTTAATTGCTCGATTCAGAACAGCACTCATAATTCCTGACACCGTTTTATACCTTCCACCACAAAAACCCAGCAAAAATTAACTTTCGAAATAATCGATATTTTTTTTTTTTCCTTGGCTGCGGTTCCCGAGAATCCACAATTCGGGGGCGTTTTTATGTAGACCTTCCAAACCGTTTGCCTTTAATCCCCAACGGAATCTTCCCCTTCAAAAAAAAAAAGACGAAGGGATTTGCTTCAAATATTGGAAAAATTCAAATTATTTAAAGTATCTATCAACGCCAAATTTCATATTATCTTTTTATTTATGTTTGTCTTAATGATGAAGCGTGCAAAGGCAATTCACTATAACGCTGCAACCTTTACTCCAGAACAAAAACTACAAGCCAGTATTGAAACCTAAAGACACAACAACAGTTTATCTGAACATCAATACGATCTTTTTCAAAACAATTATTTAAGTGTATGAGATATAAGCATTTTTAATATTTTTATAATTTTGTCAGTTACAAGATTTAATGCATTATACAGACAAGCATAAGAAATTTTATCATCTCCACAAATTATCACAATAGCTCAAAAAATATTTATTCCAAGAATCTGAAACATTTTTAGTTTGTTAAATTGTTAAGGTTCTTATTGAGCTAAAAGTAAGGAGTTGGAGACGAAAAAAACATCCATAGTTCCACTGCATAAATGAATCAAAACTATTGATCGCTAACTCAAAATCTATTTACCATAGTGGGCTGAAACTTGAAAGCATATTATTCAGTATTAGCTCCCTATTTGAAATAAAAAATGAATGGAAAATGAGAAATTAGATTTTATAGAAATTAAGGCATTAAGTGAGTTACCAATTGGACCTCATTATCCACACTTGTCTAGAAAGCTGGAAGTACCATCTGTAGAATTTGTTGTTATTATTGATAAGCACGACACAATACTTACTAATTTCCATGTTTAAGTTAAACTGTTACAGACTTTGATATAATGAGTTGTTTTGAAAGTTCCCGCCTTTGAATTTCTCATTATTCTTCGTGATTGCAGGAAATTTACAATTGGATTCGTATGTAACAGTTGCGATAATGATTTCTAGTCTCTGCTATCAGCAAAACCCTGATGAAACGAAACTTTATAGGAAATGTTAATTTGGAAAACATCACTTGATGAGAGTTACCTTATTTAGTTGTTCTACCTCTGTTACAAATGCAATCAGTCAAAGAGATCTAAGAGGGTTCCTTTCTTAAAGGAAAAGCTAATATATACATACAGTAAAACCCCGATTATCCGAGTTTCCGCTTTAACCGCGTTGTCAAATATTTCTAGGATTTTTTTTTCGCAAATTAATCTTCGTTCGTCTAGTCGTAAGACCCCCTACTTGGAATCCGGGAATGGTTTCGACACCAACAATCCTGGGTTATCCTTAAAAAAACGGCGAAACATTGCTGCAGAAAAACGCCAAAGTAACGTAAAACAAAAAACAATTACCGGTAAGTATTTTTTTTTTTTAAGTAAAAGAACTCTTTAATTATCGTAACAATATGAATTGCATGTGGTGTATCTGTATAACTTTTGTATTTGTTAAAATACACATTTTAAACCTAGACGATTTATTTTATATTCAATTTTCGGTTTAACCGAGTTTTTCGGTTATCCGAGTTAGTCTTGGTCCACATTAACTCGGATAATCGGGACTCTACTGTATATACCAAAATTCCTATTGAATGCAGAATCTCAAATGAAGGAAAAGATTAAAAAAAAAGTCAAATAGTTTCTGATTTATAATTAAGAAAGCGGAGGGGGTGGGGGAAGTGTTTTCTTATTCGGATTCGAGCCCATGATCTTTTGATAGCTGATTTCTTAGCTTTCTCTACTGCTTGGTTTTTGACCCACCGAAAATAATATATTTAGACACTTTAAAAGAAAAAATCTTTTTTTTTTTGGTTGGAGTGAATCTTCAACTTTGAAAGGTCCAAATGACTGTTCATGCGAAATTCTGTAGCAGTTCTTTTTTTAATTTTAATTAAAACGAGATGGAGGTTGAAAGGCTTGAACGTAAGTATTTCTTATTTTAAGCATTTAAAGTTTATAATTTTTCGTGAGACTCTGTGACAGAAAGATAAAAAAAAAAAAACCATCAACTTCGATTAACAAGTGATCAGAGTAACTCATCTAAGACTACGTCCATCTTCTTCTTCTTTTTCTTCTCCAGTGTGTCTATCCCTGTGAGTCTGGAATTGGTAAGTCGTCGGCCGTTGCTTCTTATCTGCCGTTCTTTGCTCCACTGCTTCAAAAGCGACAAAAACCGCCCACCTGAGTGCCATAATTAGGACTCATTTGGCTAATTCTGCTGATTCGTTCAATCAACGCAGAGGCTATCTGATGTCCTTGCCAGGGGGAGAGAATCGTGTGGAAAAATTCTCATTAGACCGCAGATAACCACTTCCGCTCCTCACAAGCGAATACTGTTCTCCAGTTCATCGTTTCATATCGGCCTTAATGATTTCTGGATGCTTCAATATCATTTCTTTCTGCTTCTGTTCGTAAGTGATTATTAATCACAAGGGACAATTTTTTAAGAGAAATTAAACACTTTGGAAATTTTAAAGAAACACTCTTTCGTAAAACTTCTTATAAAAATGCTAAATTTTTTGCCGAGTTTGGGAACTTCTAAAAAAAAAAATATTAGGTACATTTTTTTAAAATACGATGCCATTTTGAATTTACCTAGTCCAAGAGTCATACAGAAAATTTTGAATGTTACTAAAACATACTATGTAAAGAAGCTGAAATGGAATTGGGCGGGCATGTAGCAAGAAGAAACAATGAATGATGAGTAAAATCTAAACTAGATTTCTATGAACGAGAAAAAGCGTCTGGCTAAGTGGACGAAATTTACTGGATTGGAGAAGGAATAAGGAATTCCTTAAAACTGAAATTACTAAATACAGCCTATGGTCTGCAAATGTCAGATCATTTTTATGGTTATTTCTCTTCCAGACTCACTGTTCCCAGGCTCACCCAACTCTTTCAAGTGGATACTGGTTTTCTTTTATGCTGTCATTCCCGACTTCCATATCCTGCATTTAACTGGAAAAAGATGACTTCGTATTAATTTGACTTGAACTTAGATGCAATCAATTGACCATTTTCTATTTCAAACGTTTGTACGTACGAAAGCCAAACCCTACAACTTGCGAAGAAATCTTTTATCATTAGGGAAACATAGAAGAAAAAAATCTTTTACTTAATTCATAAAATAGTATTTTTATAAGTTATATTTAATTATTTTTTGCATCTCAATGGAGTCACAAAGTATTATTTTATCACGATTTCTCGTGAGTGAAGATGAAATGATAAGCATTTTTCTTAAAATATTATGGCTAGAATTTTTTTTTTCTTTTCCAGAAAAAAGAAAATAAAACATTTATAGATTTATAAAAAATTTATCGCCTTTCACCGCCTTCCGGGGTTGAGATTTAATGCGAAAATCAGAAAAATTGCGGGACTAAATATCTTACATTTATTTTTTCCAAACTCAAAAAAAAATACAAACTTGTAACCTTTTGATTGAAAAACTTCATTTCACTTTAAAACTTTTAGCATTTTCAATTGTAATAGAAAGTTATTTAATTTCTTAAAAGTTTTATCCATTTTTAATTGTCAAATCATGGCTGTGGTTCGAATCCTGAGAAAGGCTTAGATATTTATACTATTAGTTACACTATTATTATTCTAGCTATTATAAGTTTTTCTTATCTAGTTTTCAGAAACTAGATTCTGTAAAAGTGAAAGCATTACGGATAATCATTACGAATAACTTCTTAAATGATGTTTATTTCTCAGTCACTGCTAAGTTACTTGAAGATTTCCTTATTGGGTCCAATATGAAGTCGTTAAGGAGGGAAGTGATTTGTTATCGCAAAGGTCTGTAGTGATTTATTTATTTATTTGCTTTTCAGGAGAGCTTACATGAAATGCAGACGTGGCTTAGGGCAAAAGCAGTGCTATTGCTTTTCTGTTTTAAAGTCCTAGATTCATTTCGATTCTAGGTGTACGCGGAGGACCTGCTATTTCTCCTCCCTGCAAAATGAAAACTAACACCCATATTCATCGGCAGCGAAGATCTTATGAATCCCAGAGCAATGGAACGAAATATGACCGCCTCGATCTCAGTCGATAACGATTAAAAACGGAAGCGTTACCGAACGACCATTACCGATGCGCAGGCGCACTGTCACCGAATATAAATAAAACAGGGCGTAGCGAGCGCGTTCCAAATGCGTGTTGGACCCGTGTTTGCACATTGATCTTAATTTCGAGGTGGGGGACGAAGGCACTGTTTCGGTACATCCCCTCAGATTGTGAATTATTCGGTCCGAAACGGCTGCTGCTGAACCGCTTTTTAGCATTTAGGACCATCCGCCGCCATAACTCAAAACACAGCCGTTCATCCATTAAGAATTCTGGACTTAAAAACAAAAGAACACCGCGGTTTTAAGAAAAGTAAATTGGAAGTTACTTTTAGTCTGTGGTTTTTGACAGGAATTTAACGCCTCGCGTACATCAAGGTTTCCCCTGACCAACAACACATCGAGAAAGTAACAAATAATAACAAAAAGAAAATAAGGAAGTGAAACGTGATGGCAGAAAGCTCAGGATTTCTTTTTTTTTTTTTTTTTTTTCAATCTGAAGTTAATTTTTTTGGTGAATATCAATACATGTTTTGATGATAAATATTTGCCATTTTCTTTCCTTTTGCTGGAATAATTTTTGTATCATTAATCACGGCATTGCATAAAATCACTGCCTGATAACTGCAAGTTATGATATGTAGACGAAGTTACAGAAAGAAAGATATTTCTAAAAATTATGTTGTTTTATCTTTACCTTTAATTTATAATTGATAATTAGAAAATACCTCTTTTTTTTTTAAATTTACGATTTAAAAAAAAGAAAAGCCCACAAACACACACAAAAAAGAGAACAGCAAATACTAAAGCTTCTGCCTTCAACCTAATGATTCTTAAGCTTTAATATTCCTCGTGATCCTTTAATTTGCACAATTTTTCCGCGGCTTTTAATCATAAATCGTTGAAATAGATCAAATCCAAAAAGCTGAAGTTTATTGTAATAAGTAAGACTGATAAAGACCGGAATACGTAATTATCTTAACAGTAATAAATTAATCAGTTTATGTACATTGTACCAGTGGTTCCAAACTAAGGCATGCGATCCAAGGGCGGGAGGTTGAGCAATAATTTATTCAAGGAATATTTTTCTTCCACAAAGGATTTTTTTTTTATTTTCATTTTTAAGAAAAGATAGAGAAATTAATAGATCACGAAGTATCTAAGTCATTATTATCTGAAAGACAATATAAATTTGTACAATTACTGTAAAAATAGTTCTTTTGAGATTATTATGTCAAAATGGCAAAATTATTTCAGAATTATGAAATAACAGTTCCTCCATTATTTTCTTTCACAAAGAATATATTCTCTTTCTGTATTTAATTATTATTTTACTATTTTTCTTTTCAATTTTATTAAGACGTATTTATTATGTATTTTTTTTTCCTTTTAACCTTGTTAGTTTGTGGTTATTTTTGCATAATGAATATGTAAAAATAAGGCCTTGGATATATTTCAATTTGGGAAGAATGTTGGTATGTTCTACGCTTTTTTTAGAAGGAAAAAAAATGATCATGATCAAGGGGGTTATCTACAGGGTGGTCATAAAGTCTGGACACATGCAAATACACAAATATACTCATGGACAAAAAAATTAGCGCACCATGAAATAATTGCGGGATCGTAACGAAACTTGCAATGAAGGTACATGTCGGGGAGATATGCAAATGATTAGAAATGCAGCGTGATTGCGCATTACGTATAGCCGGTAGAGGGCGTTGAACATCGTACTCTGTGGAGTATAAAACAGGTAACCAAAGCTTGTTTGAGTGTGCTGAATCATTTACAAAGGAAGAGCTGAGGTATATATGCCATTACGCCGTGTTCGAAGACAGTATACGCAGTTGTCACAGTTTGACAGAGGGAGAATCGTCGGGATGATAGAAGCTGGGTGGTCAGCTAGGCGAGTAGCTCGTCAATTAGGCCTCTCTGATTGTGTTGTGAGGAGGTTTTGGGACCAGTGGACCCGAGAGATGTCATGTACACGAAGACCAGGCTCAGGACGCCCTCGACAGACCAGTCGTCGAGAAGACCGCCACATAGTCAGAAATGCACGCGTACAGCCAACTGCTTCATCGGCCGCCATCCAGGCACAGGTAGCACCTTCACTAGGGGCCGCTGTGTCTTCTCGAACCATACGAAGGCGCCTGGCTGAAGGACAGTTGGTATCGCGGCGTCCATTACGTGTGCTGCCCTTGACGCCCACCCATCGACGCCTCCGTTTGGAGTTTTGCCGCGCACCAGGAAACTGGAACCACGAGGAAACAGCAGAATGGAACCAGGTCGTCTTTAGCGACGAATCCAGATTCAATCTCGGCAGTGATGACAATCGTGTTCGTGTGTGGAGAGCCCGTGGTGAACGCTTCAATCCTGCCTTTGCTGTACAGCGACACACCGCTCCCACAGCTGGTGTGATGGTATGGGGTGCCATTGCGTACAATACACGGTCACCCCTAGTATTGTTCCGTGGCACCATGACAGCCCAGCGGTATGTTCATGAAATCCTGAACCACATGTGTTGCCACTCATGCAACGGCTCCCAGGAGCCATTTTTCAACAAGACAATGCTCGGCCTCAAACGGCAAGGGTGTCACAAGACTGTCTCCGCACTATTACTACCCTTCCTTGGCCTGCCCGATCCCCAGATTTGTCTCCAATCGAGCATATCCGGGATCATTTGGGACGACGAGTTGGGCATCCCACGAGTTTGAACGAACTAGAGGCAAGGTTACAGCAAATATGGAACGAAATGTCTCAAGACATCATACAGAACTTGTATGACTCAATGCCCGATCGTATCGCATCGTGCATTCGCGCTAGAGGGGGTCCAACGGAGTATTAACTCCTCCGTTCTTTTGCCTTTTTCTCTGAAATAAATTATCCTTTTTCTTTGATTTTCTAATCATTTACTTATATCAAAGTAGTCGTTACGTATGTAAATTTTCGTTTCATTTTGACGACTCCTTCTTGGTGCGCTAATTTTTTTGTCCATGAGTGTATAAGTAAATAGATGTGCTTCTACGTGTTTGTAATACAGTAAATAAAATAACTTAACATGTTCAATGTGACAATGCAAAGTTCAACATGGAAAGCAAGATGATATCCATTAGCCTGTATGCCCATGAACCTTCGTGCAGGCCTTCATGATGCGTTGCTTCAAATGAACTAAGTCTGTGATTTTCGCTGAATACCTTCAACATGCCTCAAAAAAATAAATCGGCGGGATTCAAGTCTGGTGACCGGGAAACCCATTCCACACGGCCATGACGCGACGTCGAAATCCAGTTAGGAAATTTGTATCCATCCAGTCTCAAACTGCTACAGTATAAGGGATGGTGCGCCATCCATTTAGGCCTTTCTTCTTCTAGTAGACCAAGTGCAGCGGTATTAACTGTTACCTAACATGATCAGATTTGTAAATATTATCCATTCTGCTTGTATAAAGATTAATACAAAGGACCAAACACACAAAAACACACATTAAGTAAATAAATGGAAAGAAAAACATCAGGACGTTTTTAAATTTTAAATTTCAAATTCCGAGCCTTGTTTTCCTTTTCATGTATTTATTTATTTAATATCATCTGACGAAGAAGGAAGTGAACCTTCGCAACATGTCATGAAATTCTTTATTCTTTATATCTCTATTGTTTTTGTGTGTTTGGTCCTTTGTATTAATGATCAGATAAGTCTCCCCAATTACATTACCTTCAAAGGAAAATGGTCTTGGGACCATAGCCCTTCACCTTGGATGTTCCTGCTCATTATTACGAGAGATCCAGTGAGGATTGTCTGGCGATCAGTAACGAATGTTTCGTTTATTTACTTCCCCGTTCACATAAAAACACATGTCATTGAAAAACCAATTTTGAAAAGTTAGTATCCAGGCACTCACTCGCACATTTCCAATCCACTGTCCGGATCATCCTCGTTTAGCGTTTGTAGCATTTGTGTTGCGACAGGTAACTTATACAGGTGAATTTTTCTGTCTTCAAAATCTTCTCCATTCAAAATATTTCCATTCCATAGATGTTGCGCGTGTTGACTTCTTTGGGCTTGCCATTATTTTCGCCATCACCGTTGCCTTCATTTCATCCGATAAGATGGTCGTCCAGAATGAGGTTTGTCCGTCACACTGCCAATTTCCTTGCCACAAGCGCTAAATGACACGGGATCTTTTTCTGGATGCTATTCGACACGATCAGCCCTCACGCCACTCAAGTATATAAATTACCCTCGTTCATCCTTCGTCAGTCCAAATCTTTAATACGACTCAAAGAACTTAAAAGCAAACAGAATTTTAGTCGAACCTTACAATTGCTCAATATTATTTTTTAATTTATTATTATCATTATCAATAATATACACTTTAATATATTAATAAATATGTGTTTCTTTGGCCTTTGCCTGTGTCCAGACTTGATAGCCATCCTAAAGTTTCAAATCGACTGCACTTTTGGGAGCGCTAAGAAACAAGATTGAACAACTATGCTTTTATTACTTTACTTATTTTGTTTTTAAATAACATAACTATAGTGGGTCTGCTGGGCACTTTGGTATGAAGTGGAGAAGCCGGGATCAATTCCTGACGGAGACTGATTTTCTCTACGGACTTCCTCCTCTGGAAGAATCCTAGAGTTCACCGAAACTTCTTTACAATGGGATCGGGAGGACATTGACTTAAGCATCGACCCCTACTTCATGCTGTTAGGTTGTGAATCGATGGGAGTCCAGCGCTGCCATTGTCCTAATGACTTTTACGGGTTCATTTAACTTTTTAAAGTATTATTATTCTATTTCCACTAATTTAGAATTTTATTTCAAGCGTCCAGTTGCAAAAGTCCAGTTAATCTGGACGAAACATGTCGTTCCTTTTTAATGTTTTTTACTTTTTAATTTGTGTCGGCTTCTGTCTTTAATTTAATTTATTAAAATATAATTAAAAATTTTCAAAATACTGTATTCAATTATTCGCTTAAAAATAAATAAGAATGAACTCTCTAAATTGCGTTTGTGCTCTGAAAGTGTTATCTAACCCTTCTCGACGTAGTGACCAACAATTTTTTTTAGTAGTAAATAACACAATTTCGGTCAAACAATAACGCAACTCTCAAAAAAGAGTCTCAGTGATGATTACGTAAACAATAATTATAGATCAAGTGAATCCCAAAATTTTTTATATTTCTGAGATATGAAAATTTCAAAGGAAAAAAATCTCTAGATCAACTTTTTCAAAAAATGAATCTAATAAAAAATTGAAATAACAACAACAACAACAACAATAATAATAATAATACAATAAAAATTCTCAAAACTTGTTTTCTTTTTCACTGCAACTGAAGTTTGTCGTGGAGGAAACACTATTTCCATCCACTTCGCATATCTATTCCCACTGATTGTTCTCTTTACAGCAATATACATAGGCAGTATAAAAAGGAAGAGTTAATATTAAGCAACTTACGGTACTTTTTACAGCGACAGATGGATGAACACATCAGTGACCCAAAATGAATGAGCATCAACGACAAATATTTTATTGAGAAAGTAAGCCGAGAAAGGGGACGAATGTGGCTTCAGCAGAGCGATAAGCAAACAATTTATCTTGTTTCAGATTTCATAGATGTGTTCATCACTTTTTGTCGCGAGGATGACTTCTTTATTATATATACAGTCAACTGGATTTGAAGATTTACATTCACTTGTTCCGTATAAGCGTATCCTTAAGAATTTCTTTCCTTAGATTTTGCTACTTTAACTAAAAAAAGAAGAAAGAGTAAACTATTATAATTAGACTTCCGATGTAATACTGAGCTTGGGTATTTTCATCCGTGTAATAGCTTGGACGTCTATCTGTCTGAGTGTCGCGTCGTTTTCCGTTGGATTTCTTAAACCAGGAATGTATTGAGGAATTTCGAGTTGGGAGGTTGTTCTTCTGCCGACAAGAGCTGCAGGTCCGTTTCCGGCCACACGGTCTGCTTTGGCCACAGAGAAAATGGGAGAGAAGTCGCCTGAACAAGGCTGTAAATTGTCTCGGAGCAACAACTAGAACATCGAAGCCTTGTTTTGATGCGCAATATTTAGAAGAAAAAAACCGACTACTTATTTTATTTTTTTTAAAAGCTACTCAAACTGGGACGCTTGAAAAAAATATTCCAACGGTATTTCTATAGAAAACACAGAGAAAGTTACATCTCTTATCGTATTGTTGGCCAACTCACAACATGTTTTCAACCAGATATTAAAAGCTATCCAATAATCTTTTGTCTTTTTTTTACATTCAGCTGTTGTTTTAATATATTTTTCATTATGTGCTTCTATTTTGACGCAATAAATCATTATAAGTGCTAGAAGATTTACTCGACATTTATTTAATCACAATTCCCTAGATTCGTCCGTCCGTAATATTATTCAGAAGGTGAAGCATCTTCAAATTTCAGTTATAAACCCTTTACTTTTACAACCTATAACTTACGCCACTTCTTTGGACTTAGGAAAAAAAAATATATCAAGTTACGCAGTGATACGGACTGATGCTCGTCAACAATACAATTTCAAATCTTAAAACACTGCTTTTTGTGTTTGTTTTTTTAAGTTTGTTGTTGTGTTTTTACTTATAATTTCAGTAGAATTTCGTCTAACTTCCTTAGATATTACGCAGATATTGTAAACATATTAAGCACAAAGTGAGGAATGGCGTAAGGTCAAAAGCCACCATCGGAAGGATAACAGAGAAAGGATCAACAGAAAGGTAAAGAAATGCCTGGGATACACAAATACTATAAAGAATAGTCAGTAATCAAAGACATTAATTCACTGTCATTTTCGGAAGGAATTGTTCTTAGGTTATGTATGTTTTTAATTATTACGGCCAATAACCCTTTGTGTGAGGATTACAGTACGTTACGCCACTACCTAGCCAAGTGTAGCACGAATGTACTATATTCGTTTTTACTTCACTGGGACCATAAATTAACGAGGGGAAAAATAATCCGAATTAAATTCCCTCGGCAGAGGTTTATCGCTAACTGGAGAGCTACTATGATTCCGACTATGCAAGGCTTAATTAGGAAGGTAAAATAAATTAATGCGAAAGTGTAACAAAACAATAAAACGTTTAATAAAGCAATCTTACTTTAAATTTGAATACAATCTCTCACAGAGAATTTCAAAAGATAAATAAACTAGAAATACATTTCTATTTCTATAACGTTAATTACTTAATGCTTTAAAGTTAGATATTATCTGTGCGAGTTAATCGAAAGTCCGTCTTCGGCTCGCTTGCCAGAGTCTCAATTCTTCGGTTAAAAGTTAATCTTAAAACTTCTGGGCTTGGACGAAGAGAGTCCGAAACTCACTGAAATAAAACAGTACTCACTGGGTAATATTTCTGCTTTCCGTCGAACTGGAACTTCGGACATCCACGTCGTAGATCGGTAATTCTCCTAGAATCCAATATGGCGACCCACGTTCGAAATGGAACAGCGATCTTCGTCCAAATGGCTTTTCACCGAGAATACGTCTTTAAAGCATTGTCTTTCACAGTTTTTATTGAGAGAATCAATCGGGATTTCTTCTCAATAATAGAAGCACACTAATCGCAGCTTTTCACTTAGAAACTGGATTTCTGCAGTACGGAACTTTGAACTTCACACTGCGGTAACGAACGGCTTCACTATAGCTGATCACTTCGCAGCTATCGTAATGACGTAGTGATAAAGGATCCTAATCTTTGTCACTGGGAACTTGGAACTAACTGCACTTCAGCGAATAAGGAACAAATCCTATCTGCAGCTAACTTGGAAACGAACTGCCTTGTGCGGAAACCAGGAATACATCCACTCCGCACCGAGACTGCCAACGAACTGCCGATCTGAAGCGTGGCTTTTCTTCTCCGAAATGCACTGAGCACGGACTCGTTAATTGCGTAACAATGGGCCGCTCGCGCGCTTATCATTGTTTAACAATTACTCACGAGATTTCTGTCCTAAGCCTGAATCGGCGATATGGGCGCTGCCATCTTGAAAACACAGATAATTGAATCACTCACGAGATTTTGTCCTAGGCCTAAATCGGCAACATGGGCGCTGCCATTTTGAAAACATGGATTCAGGAATGCTTTTATCTATTTAGGCCTTCAGTGTGAAATGGAAGATACTGAAAGATAAGTTTTCTTTCACACAAACACAGGTTAGAATTTTTTATCCCATCATTTTTGATAAAATAATAGTCAACTTGAAGTTTTAGAAATTCAAAACTTTTTTTTTCTTCTTTCAATTATTTTTTCCTCTTTGCTGAGGTTGCTATCAATATTCCATTCTTTAAAAAGGATTTGCTAGTTTATAAGAATGACAAGTTTATTCTTACGTTATCTCGTATTCTTCGTTAGTATATCAAGAGAAAGACATTGTCTACACAGAGAAGTAGACGAACACAGAATAAAGAAATGAAAATAAGTCTGTTCCAAGAAACGAACCAATGAGTTGTCGAAACTAGTGTCAAAAGAATAAAACAGAAATTGAAATTTAAAAAGTTATTATTTCGCTGAGTTATTCAATCTTAATTAAAAATAAATGTTTATTGTAATTTAATAGTAATATCAGACTGAAGGCATGTCAACGATTTCCAACTTTGGTTCGCAACCGAGCTCATGAGTTTTTGTGACATATCCTAAAACCAACTCTTAGACAAGTTTTCTGCGATGAAGCTATAATTGGAACAACGTTTGACCATTGAAACTTCGCTGCACTGGAGATATCAAACTATACAATGTCATAGACAAATTAATTAAATAACTTTACCAAATAACGTAATATTACAAAGTCGCCGCCTTTAAGATTTCGAAAATTTGCCTTTACCAATTTTACGATATTTGTTGAAGCAAAGATATCAAATTATGTCGTACAATAACTTAAAAGATAATATAGATTTAATTGTTTTGAAGCAGAACACTGGCCTTTTGGTGGTACTGTCTTACTATACACCATACGAACATATCGCACTTCGAAACATTAGTGCGCGAAAGAATTGAAAATCTTTCGGAAGGACAACGTTAGACACATAATGTGAAGTGAAAATGAAGCTTTTTTTTGTTTCAAATGGGTCAGACTTTTATAGAAGAATCTTAAATGATGATTCCTTATAAAAACATGTAGAATTCTTCAAAAAAAAAAACAAAAAAAAACAACAACAACAACAACCTCTTCTTAAAAAATTATTTAATTTTTTTAAATTTTTATATAGCATCAACCACATTTTTATATAGCATCAAGCTGTTTAAACAACTTACATTCATCAATAATAAAAACAGCTAATCATAATAATAATAACACAATCATTAATTGAAGTAATTACTTTCTAAAATATTTTTTTCTATTCCAAGCTAAAGGACTTGCTGTTTGTTGAAGAAGTTTAGAACTAAACTTAAAGCATAAACTTGAATTGAATATTGAAGGGTTTGAATATTTTTATCCACTTTATCGATATTTCGAAAATATTTCGTGTTCACTGAGAATATTCAGCTAAGATCAATTTATTTTGATTTCTTGAATGACATGGAATCAAACTGAACTGTCTGACGTCAAAGCTGAAATGAAATCAAGCGGGAAGATGATTCTTTGTCTATTTGCTGAAGGAGACTCACTGCTAAATTGTGATTGTCGACGATATACTTTATTTGTACCAGACAAGCAACATCCATTACTTGACTAATACGTAATCTAACACATGTTCCTTAGAGTAGCCAAGAGAGATTTCAGTGGAAGTCTCTTAATCTCTGTGTATTAACCTTAGTCTTATAAGAGACAGGTAACTGACAGATTACAAACAAACTAAGCATCGTTTCAAAATGTATTTCCAC
>JAFIDM010002936.1:0-25561 GCA_023159025.1 Thereuonema tuberculata
CCTTTGATCAAACTCTGAAGATCCACTTGCCTCAGTTGAGAAGGTGACCTTTATTCAAAGTACTCCTCAATTTACTTCACCTCAGCAGTTTGGAGATGCTGAAGAGCCTCGAGTGCAATGGATAAGCTCGATGAATGTCTTGCTTTGTTGGGACAAATCTAATTCTTGCAGCCATATTGAAGTTCAATTGCACTTTATCCATTGGCATTCAAAGCACTTCAGCATCTCTAACCTGCTTGGTGTTTCAGCAGAATAATATCCGTGGCTCAGTCAGCGCGAAAGCTTAGCGAAAATCATCCGCGATTCCGGGAATGGCCTCCCAGATAAAAAAACAATCAAATAAAAAATAATCCTGTGAAATCCACAGTAGACTATTAACCCCTTGTCTTTTCACTGAAAGACACTAAGGAATTTATTTACAAATATGAAAAATTATAAGTTCAATGAAAGCAAAATAGCTCTGTGTTTTGTTTTTTCGTTTACTTAGTTTATTGTTCAAGAACTGCTTACATTATCAGGGTAAGCTTTTTCAGTATGATAAAAATCAAATTTTAAAGATTTAATGAAATTAATGTTTAAAGGTCCTCGTGAACAGATCATGGACCGAAGGGGATCGCGGAAAATCTAGGCTAAAACTATCTGCAGTCAACTAAGTTAGGGGCAGGTCCGTCGCTCGCTCATCTTCAACTGCAGAAGGGACCTAATAGACAACTTTTTCTTGAAAATCATTTCCGAACACTTATTGCCAATAAGCTAATAGTAATATAGGCCTACAGTAAAATGTAATAACTCGTAACGAATTATCACTTCGTTATCACTTGACCAAAATCCTCAAGAATTTATTTTCGAATTTTAGACATTTATCGAATTTTTACAAAACAAATTTCTCGAGAAAAATGAGATTTGGAAAGAAAGGGAATTTCTAGAGAATTCTCGAATGCATCTCTATATTCTAACTAAAATACCAAACAAAAAGAGAACAATGTTAAGTTACTGTAATATTAGACAGATAAAAAATGGTGCTTTGATAAAAAAAGAAAATGAATGTAAACTTTTATATTTAGAGGATTATATTAATATTATTAATATTAATCTGTTTTACTTTGATTCAAAGTAATCGAAAGAGATGACGTCATTGGACGTTCGTAAAATGTTAACTCTGAGGTTCAATGAAAAGAAAAGGGAAATTTTGGAAGGAAAATCAAAGGAAACGGAAAATTCAATGATATTCCGTTTTAGCCTATTTTCTGAAAAATTTCTAGGTATGTCAGTATGTATAGACACGTGTTTATATCCTTGTTATGTGCGTCGTTGCTTTTGAACTAGGGCTGCTTTTGAACTAACTAAACGAAAAGAACAAATCACTGAGCTATTTTGCTTTTCATTGAACTTACGATGTTTCTTATTTGTAATTAAATTCCTTAGTGTCTTTCAGTGAAAAGACAAGGGATTAATATTGTGGATTTCACAGGATTATTTTTTAATTGATTGTTTTTTTATCTGGGAGGCCATTCCCGGAATCGCGGATGCCTTTCCCTTAGCTTTCGCGCAGACTGAGCAAAGGATATATTCTGCTGAAACACCAAGCAGGCTGGAGATGCTGAAATGCCTTGAATGCCAATGGATAAAGTGCAATTGAACTTCAATATGGCTGCAAGAATTAGATTTGTCCCAACAAAGCAAGACATTCATTGAGCTTATCCATTGCACTCGAGGCTCTTCAGTATCTCCAAACTGCTGAGGTGAAGTAAATTGAGGAGTACTTTGAACGAAGATCGCCTTCTCAACTGAGGCAAGTGGATCTTCAGAGTTTGATCAAAGGTGTCATGAAATTAGCCATTCGACAGTCACTTCTTGCTGTAGCAGCAATAGCTTAGCATTCTTAAATAAAGATCTTAACGAAGAAATTTACATGAAAACAAGGAAGGTTACGACTACTAAACTAATAGAGTTTATTAAACTCTATTAGTATGTCAAAATAAACAGTCTATACAGATTTAAACGATCTTCTAGTTGTTGGAACAAAAAGTTCACTGACGTTCTACGATGTTATGATTTAAACGAAAATGATACTGATCATGTGAATGTGGAACCTGACCTTGATTATTATTATCTACTTAGATATGGCATTGTTACAGCCAAAATTGTTCGATATTTCTGAAAGAATTGTCAAAGGATTTCAAAATTAGAACGGGACCATTAAGTCATTTTCTTGCATCAAAACAGAAACTTAAAAGACGAATTAATCAAATAACAATGAGACACAAAAGCAATTTTGAAGATCAGAGTAAAGCAGTTGAGTGTCATTAACAAAAGCTCAAGTAAATGCAAGATCAAAAAGAGTTCTATAACGGATTATATTGTATTGAGAAGCTGTCAGCAGTCTCTCATATTTCTCAATTTCATATCGCTTATTCTGTCTAGTATCTCAAAATGTGCAGAGTCCTACAGAGACAGACTGATCAAATGTAGAGCAAATGAAGAACAGACAGCAGACATCCTTACCAAGCCTCTAGACCTAATCTGATCTCAGAAGATGAAGTCGTGTCACAACTTTAGACAAATCAGCAAAATTGAATAAATAAAGCAAAGGAAACGCAGCACTTGAATAAAAGGAGAAATTGCCTTTCTGATTGGATTAGGGGGAGGAATTTGGAACGGCCGTTTCGTCCTTCTACGGACTCATCAGCCCAATCCAATCATCAGCCGTTCTCAATTCCTTCCCATAATCTAATCAGAAAGGCAATTTCTCCTTTTATTTAAGTGCTGCGTTTCCTTTGCTTTATTTACTCATACTCACAGCATGTTAAATTTCTTTTCTTTTTCTTTTTTACTCAGCAAAATGAACTTGATAACTGTATTCACAGACGTGTATAATTGTTATCAAGTTTAAAGGAGACTGTTGTGTTAATCTTGGTAACAATTGGCTGTATGCAACCATCACATCAATGGATTGCTGTCTGGTATTTTGTTGTTTGTTTTTTTAGTTTTTTTTTTGTTTGTGAGTAATTAAAAATTTCTTTTTTTTTTTACTTATAATCTGAACCACCGAGAATCTTTTATTCAACAGTGATATCATTTTTTTTCCAATCAAATCCTATCCCTGCAAAATGTAGCGTAGAAAATGAGGGTATTACTTCCAGATGCCATTTATTGCATTAGACTACAGTTCAGTTCATGAACGAAGAGCTTTTGATGACGTAATTTCCTTACAGATTGATGTTTCCAGGACGTAACAGCGCCATCTATTGCTAAGATTCGCAAGTGAATCTTATAAACATTACGAAAACATTCTGGTTTTTGTATTTTCTACAGTTACGAATACATAATTGTAATCAAAATTGAAATAAGTACAACGGTCCACACTACGTCCTTTCTTGGTCACGCTTATGCGATCACAAAACGACGCCATCTTGGACTGACTGCTCGGAGTTCAAGTTGATGACGTCATGACTGGTGATGTTTGTTCCAGACAAAATCGATCGCTACGTAACGACCTTAATATACGGCAAACCCATCTTTTTTGGAAACTACTATAGGTTGTTCCAAAATATGCCATATCCTTACGGTGTAGATTAGCCATTGCTTCCCAAATCATCACGTGCAAAATATATATATATCTAGAATACTGGTTTTGATCTTATTATCTCAGTTTTTTAGCTTAGTGATTTTAGCGACTATTTTGTGTAAGCAATTTGCAATTTTAGTTGAGCGTATCAGATCGCCCAGAAGACTTGCAGAATGAAAAAGTTGATGACATAGTAGATGGGTTGAAACAGGATGAAGATCTGCGAATTTAGAATCGAGTTGCAGTTTATTCTTATTGCTTTCTTCATCTTATTTTTTTCTTTAAGTTTTATTTTTTTATAACAGTGTAAAATTCATTAAAGATGAAAAACAACCCTATTCAAATAACTTACCTCTACATCGTTTTATTTACTGTCCTCTAAACAAAACTCACATTGTAAGGGTCTTTCTCAATTAGTACGTAATCAATAGTAAGTAATTATTAGTTATATTTTATTGCATTTGTGTTGAAATTGCAATAATAGAAAGCCACAAAAATAGGATGTGTTAGTCCAATACTTGGGCCGCGCGGTTGGCGTTGTCGTTATGACATCGGCCTCTCACCTCTGAGTGAGTCCCGGGTTCGGTTCTCATGTGGGTTTCGTTGATGGTGGCGATCCGCGCTGGGCAGGTTTTCTCGGGGTTCTCCCATTACCCCTGCTCTTCTCCCACCATACTTTCTCAGTCTTTCTCTCCATCTGTCCTTCTTTCCGTGGATTAGTTCAACAGACCTCCGGTCGCAGTGCTTGGCTTCTTTGCCACCCACATTCACTACTATAAACATACTCCAATACTTGGAACTTTTACGTGTGCTGTTCGTATCTTTATAAATCAAACACCAAGCCGGCACACCTGCTTATTTTAAATAATATATTTAAAAAACAATTTAAAAATACAATGACCAAGGTTTCAGTCACTATAGCGTGACTATTATCAAGTGAAACTGAATTACAACGTATCAATGTTTTTATACAGAAATAATAAATCGAAAAACAGCGTATTGCATCATATGACGTAATCAGTCCTGATTTACATATCGTCACAACCTTAGATCTCCTAGTGTTGGAAAGTTGAACTTGCCTTGTTGTGTTTTGATGAGGGTTTTTTTTTTCTCTTGGAACCATTGTGAAGGAACACGCTGCTACCCTGCGCCGTGTATTGGAAAACAATTAAAACGCTGTAAAGAAAAAACTCTTTAAAAAATTAAATAAAAACAGAATGTGTTAGATTCGATAAGTCAATGGAACCAGCGTTACCCATAATGAATTCCGCATAGAAATATCTCTTACGATATGTAGATTTCTACAATTTATCATTGCTATCTTAGATGATAGTTGTTATGGCATAAATAAACATATTTGTATAGTGTTTAGGGCGGCGTCTGTAGTTTCCAGTGATTCGCCAGAAACTGCTTATAATGCATACAGTGAGTATCCATCCAGTGACGAGTTTATATCCGGGAGAGGAGATGTGGAAGTAGGGAACTGACTAGTAACAACCAAAAAAAAAAAAAATAATCGTTTTCAAAAAATTGGGGGGGGGGGGGGTTGGACCCCTCTTTGGAGGGGGGAAGGGATTTTTTTTGAAAGGAAGGGGCCAAGATTTCTTAAACTTTCTATCGAACAAAAAAAAAAACGAAATCTATACATTTTAAGATTTTGAGGAATTGCTTAATCCCCCTTCTATTTACGGCCATGCCTACTAATATTAGTAGGCGTATTTCATTTACAGTGTGTTATTGAATATTTTTTGTTGAATTTTTGCTGGTCTATTTATCTCTGAAGCTAATACGTGGAATAAGTTGTTTCTCAATTCCAGTGAACAATCACGTAAAACTGTGAAGTGGAGACTCCATTATTAAGTAAACAATATCTAATGTTTAGATGGACCACAGTCCATTCACACGACGACTTCCAGAGGGAAGGAACGGTTTTTAAAGGGGGTTAAGAACTTGAAAAAGGATCTAGAAGTAAGAGGATCCGAATACGTACGTTGTTTTATCATTAGGTTTTAACATTTTAATCATTGTAATTTTGTGCTTGATCATTGGAGTTGTAAATTAAATATCTAATGTTATTAGGCGTACATTATACCTGATACAAATCAAATAGAAATAACTATCGGCAATTATTTTGTGTTATATTTATATCGTATATAAATTATGTATATTTTTATATATATAACAGATTCAATTTCATTTTCCTGTCCAATCAACAGGGGATTAGTGATCTCTCGGCCTTTGACCTCTTAACCGCTTTGTATTAGTTCGAAACCACTAAGAACAGATAAAATAAATACAATGCTAATTTAGAACTATTCCTAAAATATTATTTATTTGAAAATTAAACAACGAAACGCTTTTGATTTAATAAAAAAAAAAAAAAAATTCTTTGCTCATCTCTGTAGTTCCGAAAGGGTCCACTGCGGCGCTGTTAGCCGCCACGGCAGCGTGTTTCAAAAAAATCTACAGAATTTCAAAAATCTATATTGGAGTCAGGGGCGTATATAAGGGGGAGGGGGCCGAGGGGGCCCCCCCCGAAATAATGAAGGTATGTCCTCCCAACGTTTTTTTTTGGTTGACCAGATAGGTTTCCATGGGGTGTCTACTTAATTATATTAATCTTCCCCCCCCCCCTGAAAATATATTCTATATACGCCACTGATTGGAGTAGACTAGTTAAGACAATTTTTCTGTAATCTTTCAATAATACTGAATTAATATTTGTTGCTTATTTCTTTAAAAAAATGCCTTTTGCTAGAACTGTAATTTTTTTTTTTTTTGTTTATAAAATCGTTTGTTACGATATTCCTAAGTATTTTTTTTTAATAATAATACTATATTCACTCACATCTCTTGGGTTAGATGATGAATTGAATAATTCAGCTGTGGTTGAACACCTAAGGAAAATTCCTGCACATGTTTGGAGCAACGTCAAAATCTTAAGTAAGTACTGACAATAATAGAATTTCAATAAATAGTCAATAAAACAAGGCGATTAACAAATGGGAAACTGAAATTGTGAATAGAAACAAGAAAAACAATGTGAATAATAATATGGAATTATTACAGTATTATTATGGTTTTATTTTTTTTTATTTTTACAAAGCAATATAATTCTGGTTATTGTTTTCTTATTACAAGCTTAACTGTATCTAATATGTCTATTGATGCATTCCTTTTATTTCATAATGAATATTTATTAAAAAAAAATCTTAATAACAAGGCACATTATACAATTTCTTGAAATTGATATAACATATAGTGGGACGGCATGTATTTTGTGTAAATTGTAATAATTATTTCCATTGTTTTTATTCACTTATAAGTGTACACACCATATTTCTTCTTAATTCCTTCTCTTTTAGAATTCATAATATTATAAATAAATCATCGCTACTAACACCAATAAATGTATGAACTTAAAATACATTTATTACAAATGTAAATTTTCGATACGATAAAATAACGTCCTCTCTTTATCAAACCTAAATAATAATTACAAGTTATGATAAAATAACAATCTTTAGAAGCAAGCATGAGAAACAACATTAAAAAATTGTTAAAAATTTAATAAACTTTGTAATATTTTTTTTAAACAATTCAACAATAAAAGTAATTAATAATTTAATTCTTCAAATTTCACAGTGTTAAGACCACGTAAACATATATAATTTATTAAATCATTAGCCATTCTTTCTAAACTATGATTTTACCTCAACTCCATCATTCCTATTTAAATTTCTATCTTTCGTATTTCTAATACAGATGCTTTCAACTGTTTTCCTCGTTTTCGAATCCTTTTCAATGTATATAATTTTGATTTCATTATTTATACAATGTCCCTTATTAACACAATGCTCAGCTACTTCTGATTTTTCAATCATTTTATTTTTAATGTAATACCCATGTTCAGATACCCTCTCCCTGATCGTTCTTTTGCTTTCCCCAAAATAAAAAAGTCCCACAACTCATACAGGCTATTCTGTAAACTATCCCCATGTCATTGTAGGAGATTTGGCAGTAATATTGGTTTTGAATACAAGAATAAATTGAAAAATATTTTATGTAAGAAGCTAAACTAGAGTGACAAAAGAAATGAAATGGAGATAGTAAAATAATAATACAGTACAGCATAAAACTAATAATCCAGAAATTAGTTACCGGAAATTTTTACATACATATCCGGAAATTTTTACGTACATTCCGGAAATTTTTACATTATATTTTTTGAATAATACTGCGTAAAATGTAAGAGCCAACATCTGGCAATTTTAACTTGGTCATCTTCTATCTATGTACGGTAGACACAAATGCTCAGAGTTCGGTCTGGCTGATGAGCGCCAGAAAGGACGAAACAATTGGCGCTCTTGTAATCTCCGAAGATTATTAATATCCGGAAATCTTTTTACCAGAATGATTTAAGTCCTGGGCTGATCTGTTTTGTAATCACCGTACAAAAACTTGCGGTGATTTTTAAATCCCTTAAAATAGAACATCATATTTCCTTTTTAAAGACTTATTGATATTTCTAACATGATCACAGTTTGTTTGTTTTTTTCCTCCTTTTCTCTTATATTCAAAATGAAATCATTCGGAAATGTTTCAACCGTTCCAATCTTTTCTTTCCTCGTACGTTTAGACCCATTTTGAGTGGGGGGAGGGGAAGGTTCCGTAACTCTTAATTGCAGTAACGGCTTCCGGCTCTTGAAAATGAAATGCAATCACTATAATTGCCGGTTCTCTTTTGTCGCAACAAAAATAAGCCAATCAAGAGTTAATCTGGGAGGGGGCTGTAAAAGCAAGCGGAGGTGGGGTGGGTTGTGTAAACAATCGACGGTGCTCCGCTAATTGTTTCTTGTGAATGACCCGTGAGGGCGCTGTGTCTACTGAGAGAGAGAAACTATTAATTCTCGCGCAGCCTGCAGCCATTCTCGCCTCGAGTAAAAGCGAGAGGGAGGAGGTAGCGAAGGCGAAGGGTCATCAAAAGGGTGAGAAGTGAAACAAGAAGACGGAGAAAGAAAGAAAAAAAAAAAAGTACTCCCAGGTTCATATTTTAAAATAGGATCTGTTTACCTTTAACTTTTGTTGTCTGCCTCGGTTCTTTTGAGGTTGCCGCTCACTGTTTATTACACAATCGCTCGCTTTGCTAGCGCCACCTCAACGCGACGTAATTATACGAAGAAGGAAAAAGAAGATCTTTCTCTCTCTCTTTTTCTATCTTCTTTAACGCAGTTTGACGAAGAATAGGATGAAAGGAAGAGGAATTACATCACAGTGACGGGGTAAAAAAAAGAGTCATTTGCAAGTAGTTTACAAATGGTAGTCTATAGGAACTGTACACACAAGTTAATCTTTATTCAGTTAACTGTAAAACAAAAAACAAGTGAATATAATTTTGTGCTAAAGCATAAATGTAAGGCGACCCATAATAATAAAAAATACTTAAAAGTGATAATAAAAAAAGGAAGTACATTAATGTAAGGAACAATAAAAAAGAAAATTAGGAAATAAGAAACAAAAAACCCCAAGCTGACATTGAGAAAAAAAGATTTAAGAGGAAAATAAATAAATAAGATATACGGGTTTGAACTGATAACCTCCAGTACGTAAGTCTGAAACCTTTAACCATCAAGCTATAGGTGACAATTGAACAAAATGATTGCATTTCTAATACGTAAGCTAATAGCGGAAATTCAATGCCAAATCTCTCGAACAAGAAGAGGGGAGGGGGAGTTGGCCCCTGAAAATACCTTTTTCCTACGTTGTTTGGGCTTCTGAACATGATGGTAAACTCCGTTGGTCGATCCGACCTTCCGTTCGGGAGTTTTTAGGAGGGTACAATCACAACAATGCCAAATATCTCGAATATGGGGGGGGGGGGGGGGTTGGCCCCTAAAAATACCCCATTCATGCAGTTTTTGAGCCTATGGTGAAATCTGTTTGTCGATCCGACCTTCCGTTCGGGAGTTGTTAGAGATGGAGAGACGAACGGACGGACCGACAGGACAAACGCAATAGCTAACGATTTTGGTCGCTATCACAATAACTCCTAAATAGATCGCTAAACATGGTTAGCAGTAACGTACTGGTACAGATAGACAGTTTAATACAGTTTGATGTAAAGTTTATATATTTATCCGCCTAGCAACTGAAACAATTTGAAAAAGTATTCATCCGGAAATTACAAAGTGGAATATTTTCAAACTACTACACAGCGATGAATGATCCAGAAGATGATATTTTAATTTTTATTAATGAGTTATAGAAAACAGGAAAATGAACAAATACTTTTATAGTTTGGATTACTTGTTCAAAATAATTCAAGACTAACTTTAGTGAATAATTTGAATTATTGAGTTATTAAAATTGTATTTAATTTTTTTATTTGCTGTTAAAAGTAAAATAAAAAAATAAACCCAACATCAGTTGTCCTTTTACCTCTGGTGTCTCCAAAACGATTCGTCCTAATATTTTTATTTTGTTTTTAACGGTAAATTAAAAAAATCAAATACAATTCTGAAAAACTGAATAATTCAAATTTTTTTTTTTAATGTTTTGTAAGGTTAGAGAAGGCTAATTCTCTTCCCGTTGATCGTTATTTTATTTTTTATTTTTTATTTTATTTCTTATTTTGTTTTTACCCTGAAGAAGTCTTTGAGAAATATATAAGACGAAATATTGGATCTGTGAAGAAGTATTTATGGTTAGTTTAATAAAGAAGTTTGTGATATTGTATGAAGATCTCAGATTTTGATTGAATTATCCTTATTGTTTATCCTTTGTTTATCCTTTGCCTTATGACTCTGTTACGCTATTCTTACTTTGTTATTTTTTTTTTTTATTAAAACACAAAAAATGTGTTAATAACAATAATAATAACAACGACAAACATTTATTTTGGCCTAATAATTTTGGTTCGATTTGAAAATCGCTTTATTTTTTTATTTTTTTATTTTATGTATTATTCATTATCTTTATTATATTATAATTTTACAGTAAGATATAGGACAAAAAAAAAGGTCTACTTTACATTTTCAAAAATATATATTTTTGTAAATTCATATATTTTTCGTAAATGTAACTTTGAAAAATTAGGAAGTCAGGATTTCAAATATTTTTGATTTTGTCTTTTACGAAAAAACTAATAACAATAAGTAAATAAAAAAAATGCTGCAGTCAATTCCAACAACAATATTTCTTTTATTTAGTAAAAACAAAAGGAAGGACGCAAAAAGATTTTGAATTAAACAACTCTTGCCAAATATGCGTACGGAAAAGTGTGTGCTATCTTCCTAAACTGAACTGAATGGCAGCGCCAGTACGTAGCTCCATCTGGTGACAGAAATCTGAACGAGACTTGATTGAGATGGTTTTTTCGTTAAGTGCGAACTTACGTTTTTAGCGCTCAAATACAGTAGTTAGTTCGAAAATTTTGCACAGTAGAAACTTCAAATTATTTTGATCTCTTAATCTTCTTCTTATTAATGTATTGTAAATCGAGGCTTTATTTTTTTAAAAAAATTCACATCGATTTTTTTTTTTTTTGGTCAATATTGTTTATCTGTAAAGAATGATACAATTGATCTTTCTTTTCATGTTTCTTTGTAAATTAAAATTTTTTCATTTTATATTTAAAAAAAAAAAAAAAAACTGGGTGGTCTCATTCAGGAAGGAGAAAAAGGGGAGGGAGAGAGGGACCTGGTTGCTGTCTGGTGGGTCGGTCGGATACATTTCTCACCTTTCTGTAGTGTTATTAACACGAAGATATCTGATGAATGTAATTAATCAACGCGGCAACAGATGGCTGAGCTGAGCCTTCTAGCATTGACCCCGAAGACGATGTCAAGCTAAAACCCTAGGGCTAAAAGATAACTAAATCCCCCTACTTCTAATTTACACTATTTATCACCAATAACCTCTATTGTTTTCATTATTAAATTTTATATTAGTTTTATATTTCATTTAATATTTTTTTTCAAGTATTACTTTTTTCTTAATTTGTTAATAATGACTATAGGTGTTAATAATTAATATCAACACAAGAAGTTTCTGAAATATTTATGTTGCTTTTTTTATTTTTATTTTATGTTTTTTCGTCTTGAAAACACTACAAACAAAGTAAGGTTAATTTTAAGTTATCATTACTGTTGCTTAATGTAACAAATTTCCCTATTTTTCATTTTAGTGAAATTTAACTAGTCTTCTTACGTTGTTAAATCCAATTACTTTTACTCAAAGCATGCGTACGAGGATTACTAAATGGGTTAATAAGAGTTTTGTAGTAGCTTGAAATTCGTAGTTTGGCTTCGAATGTTTTTTCTGCGGAATTGTTTTGTTATCGGAATTTGCCTTCATTAGCATCTTTCTACCAAGTGGATACTTTTCAAATAAAAATAATTAGATCTTATCCGTAAATGTGCGCACCTAATTTCAAGAGGTTCAAAAATTATTAGAGATGGGCACGTACATACATATTTATGTAACAGATAGACAGATACAGACATACAGTACATATACGTATTTACAAATCCACATACATGCATTCATACATAATCAACTTATATAATTTGCTAATTTCGTCTGTCTGTCTGTCTGTCTGTAAATCGATATAATTAAGCTATATCCACGGTTCTCAAGGGTACCATTGAATCAACTGTACTCAAATTGGATGAAATATTAGTTCATTTTGTCATTCCATGTTGGTTCCATGAAATTTTAACTGAAATTCTAACAAAACATACGTTCAAAACCAAATAATTTTGTTACCACTGCACCGATTTTAATGAAATTTGGCATACTTACTCAGTTGCTGATTTTGAAACTCAAAACCATTTTTATCGTAGAAGCTTCGTTCACAAGTTAGCGCAGTATTTAGATTATACAAAGGTGAGTTTTAAATGCCTTTCGGCGTTATGAGTCAAAAATAATAATTATTCTTTAGATAAATTCTTTATCTAAATACCTTTAGATATGGTTGGTATTTTGTTTTTCTTTTTTGGGTGGAAAATGATCCTTTAGATTAAACTCTCAGAACCTATATTACAGGTGTACAGGTAAGAAGTACACATAAATAGGTCTGATAAACATTAAAAAAAAAAAAAAATGTTTCAAATCAAATCATCAATCGAATCAAATGTATATATATATACACATATAAATTGGCTAAGTTCGTCTGTCTGTCTGTCTGTAACTCGATATAATTAAGCTATTAAGATAGATCCAAGGTTCTCAATGGTACCATTGAATCAAAAGTACTCAAATTGGATGAAAATATTAGTTCATTGTGTCATTCCATGTTGTTTCCATGAAATTTTAAGCTTGGAAACTGACCTAGACAACTGAAAACATACGTTCAAAACCAAATAATTTTGCTACCACTGCATGCATTTTAATGAAATTTGACATACTTACTCAGTTGTTTACGCTGATTTCGAAACTCAAAACAATTTTTGCCGTAGAAGCTTCGTTCACAAGTTAGCACAGTATTTAGATTACATTTACATTATATTTGATAGTTAATAATAAAATGATTTTTCAGATTTTTTTTTGCCTGTCGTCCGACAGGCTTTGCTGCTAGTAGATATAAATACAGATATACAGACACACATATACGTATAGGTACAGACAGATCCACGATGAATTGTTAGATTTCCTTATTTGCCATCAAAATTGTTTTATTTTGAATGTTCTTCTATGAATAATTTTGAAAATTGATGCCGCAATTTCTCTTCAGGAATCACTCAATAGATATTTTCAAATATAAAAGACAAGACATAATTACGTTCAAACATTATTACGAGACACAGATCTAACTTTCCTCATAAAATTAGGATAAAAATTATAAGTAAAAATTCAGAAAAAAAGAATTTATAATAAAAAAACGCAAAATTTCTTCAAAATTGAAAAAAAAAAGTCCCAATGAATTTCTTCCTAACATAAATAAACACGAAAAAAAAAAAAGCCGAGACACGGACAAAGTAGAAGAGACAAACTTCATGTAAAGCTCCGGAAGAAGGCCCAAGGAACCGGACCGAAATATTGAGCGAAAACTTACCCGGAGTGGGAAAATCCCTCATAAAAGAGTAACTTATATCTTATTATCATGGCCCATTTCTTCTTTAGAACGTAGTTATATGTATGTGATAGATAGTTAGGCGTTGTCGCTATGACATCGGCCTCTCACCTCTGAGTACCGGTGTTCGGTTCTCATGTGGGTTTCGTGATGGTGGACGATCCGCGCTGGGCAGGTTTTCTCGGGGTTCTCCCGTTTCCCCTGCACTTCTCCCACCATACTTTCTCAGTCTTTCTCTCCATCTGTCCTTATTTCCTGTGGGATAGTACAATAGACCTTCGGTCGCAGTGCTTGGCTTCTCTGCCACCCACATTCACTACATACATACATACATAGTTAATGTAAATAATACATATCAAATTTAATGTTTGGGCACTGTTTTTGTCGAAAACTTTTATTTACAAGGTGTACGCTTACTTATCATCGCCTAGTGGGGACTGATCATGCGGCGCTGGAGGGAAACCGCAATAATCGTGCTCATATTTTACTCTAGATCAGCGTTTCCCAATCGGTGGGTCGCGACCTACTAGTGGGTCGCGACTTGATCCTAAAACTATCAGAAACCATCAGAAAAGAACAGAAAAATCGAAAATCGATCATATCTAACGAAGGGATACGATACAAATATGGTTTTATTCTATATTCTTCTATTCCTAAATATGAAGAGGGTATTCCGATAAGGAAAGGTGGGTCCCCAGCTGAAAAAGGTTGGGAACTGCTGCTCTAGACCACAGTAAGCAAGCCTATCTAATTGTAAAGAAATAAGTTCAGCAGTTAAACGAGGGATTTCGAAAGGGTCACTTTTGAGGAGGGTGAGAGGGTAGAGATAAAAATAAAAATATGTTATTAAATCAAAACTTCCATTAGTTGTTAGAAAATATGCTTTTGCACACTGAACCGCCATCAACGGAATCCTGGACAGCTGTTTCATCCTTATTAGAACCATCAGCAGGACCTACCCTTAATGGTAGCCTTAGATTGTGCGAAAGGTTTGGATAACATTTCCGATCCAAAATGGCATTCAACATCAAAACAAACAAAATAAAAAAAAATAAAAATAAATGAAATTCCCAGGATTAAACCCATTGCCCTTTCACCGAAAACCTGAAAGGAGTTTAATTATAAAATAAAAACAAGGCATGAATCAACCGTGCAACTGAAAAAACAAGGTAGGGATAGCGATTAGTAAACCAATCACAATGCTTCGCAACGTCTTCTGATACGTCTATGAAGATATAATTGATATTGCCTTAATTTCCTTATTATTATAAATGTGCTTGTTGCGAATGCAAAAGGCGTACTTGTTGCCATTATTGTGATTGTTGTGATTAATGATATTTTAATGATACTTGACCACAGACGGACAGACAAACCGGGATTATAAGTCTTCTGATATTTATCAGAAGACTAAAATGCTGTGAATTTCAGTTTTATTTACTATTTTGTTTATTTTACTATTGGATACCACTGCCTGGAGCGGAAGTGATATCCATCACTTTTCGCACAGTCTGAACTTATCGTCAAGGATAAATTAGTATGAAACAGCTGTCCAGGATTTCCGTTGGTGATGGCACGAAAGCGTGTTTTCTGTCTACTATCAAAATTTTTGATTTCAAGAATTTATTCGTGTTTCCAATACATATGTGTTTGTGTAAGTCGTACCATAAATAAGGCCATTTAGAATTTAACGGAAATCTGTCCAGCTGTTTTAACGTGATGCTCATACAGAGAGAGAAGCAGAGAAGAAGAAGTGTAGTAAGACTTTGCTTGCTAAGTAAATTATTACAACTAATAGCTTTTATTCTCTGTGAACGTATAATACAGTGAAACTTCAATGATTCGAACTTGTTTAATTCGAAATTCTGGATAATTCGAATTTTTTGCTCGGTCCCTCGAATTCTGTATTAAAATAATGTTAAAAAATCGTGGATAATTCGAATTTTATTTTGGATAATTCGAATTTTTCGTACGATTGTCCTTAAAATATTACGGTAAAAATTATTCCTGACTTTTCTCAGCTAAGGTGTATTATTAATTTTAACGGTCTTTCTAAGGAAAAGGCGAGGGTTGGAATGTCACTATGTGGGGATTTCCGAGGATTTTTCTGACAACCCTCTATTGTTACCCTCTCCTATGACTCAAAGATTGCATTCAATGAAGCAATTAAAAATATCTGCCTTTTTAAAAAAAAAAAAAAATGATGAATAATTAAGCTAGTAAAAAATGTTTGATTTAATGAAAAAAAAAAAAAAATGTAGCAGTATTCTTAGATAAAGTTTGTGTGTTAAATCTTTGATCGTGGAGTTAATCTTTTTTATATATCTCTTCTGTTTAAGAGAATATATGTAATTCGAATTTTTGGATATTTCGAACTTTTTCTCTGGTCCCTTCGACTTCGAATTATCCAAGTTTGACTGTACTAATTCAGAAAAAGATGAAGAAATGAGACGTATGGGTTGAATATTAGACTATATGATTATCAACGTGGGCGGATCGGACTGATGAGAGGTGAACAAACCTCGAAACAGTACTGTCTCCGATTCCCAGTACAAATACCAAAACTAGCTCAGTGAATATTTGTGTTTTGTTTAGTTATTTGCATTTTTTGTTTCTTTTAATATAAAAATTGTTCTAACGCACTTTAAATTTCATTTGTAATCAACATGGGTTTTTACGAGTATTTTAATCGGAAATGACGTCTCACAAATAAACCTAAAGTAATAAATACAAAATAGTCATGTGAAAAACATGCACAGCTTTGGGGATGTTTCATGTTTATTAATCGACCCAATAACATAAATTGAATTACTGGTTCAGAAAATTCAAGTCCTTAAATTTGGTGTTTAAAATTCAAATTACATCTTTTAATCTGTTAGATTGCAGTAGAATTAAATAACCAAGATTAGAATTGCAGGTTTGTAATCCGTTAAAGATGATATGCGACTGAGGTAGATTCTAACATTTCAGTAGATGAATGATTTTGATCAGTTATACAGAGAGAGAGATCCCTTTATGTGGCCCTTTAGACTCTCGGGAGGTAAGGCTCCCGGCGTTTCGCGACCAAGTTGAGATTGAGAACTACGTTGAGATTGGGTGGTCAGCCAGACGTCCTTTAACCCTCAGGAAAGAAATTCGGTACCCATTTTAGAGATGGCTGGTTGAACTCTTGGACCCATCTGGAGGAGAATATTCAGCGTGGAAATGGAACTCGGCTCTTCAGGTCGCAGTCAAGGGCGTTACCACTTGGGCCCAAATTTTGTACAGTCCACTCGAGTTTCAAATTTTTCATGTACTGAAACTTATTTAATTCGGAAACTTGTTGTGGAAATCTGTTTAATTTTAGTGTTATTAAAGCTTAATTTATTTAGAGTAATACAATTGGATTATAAATTTTGCAAAGATAATCTTTGTCAGTAAAAACTTCTGTTTGCCATCAGTGAAATGTAATTGTTTTGGTTCCAATGCTTTTATAAGCAGTTTTATCCGCTCTATCTTTCAATCATTTGTGAGTCCGTGGACACTTGGAGGAGTTGGTCTAATCCCCGGCGTAGATTGGCCGGTATTTTCGAGTTATTTCTCATCCGGACGGGCCCTAGGGTTAATCCAGCCCTATGTAAATTCTGTAAACACGGGGAACGAGGTTATTTCCCGGGGTTCAAAGGCCAACGGGCATTGAGCTTCCACTAAGTCCCGATAATCATTAAAATATGCGAATCTGCACCTCGGCGCTCTCGTGAGCCAAGATGGGAAACGTCTGCTTACTTGTCTTTTATCCCGTGGGCTGTTGCTTGATTTTGACACGTTAGTTCAGTGGATCACAAAAAATAAAGCATTTCCAAATTTCAGTTTTTTACGTTTACGGATGAGTTTATGAAATGGAACGGACAAACATAACCCAGTAGAAATGATTCTTACAAGAAATTGGCTCCACAGTAGAAGCGTATCAGTGGTATCTGAGAGAATGATTCACAGCAGATATGGTAACGACGCAAGGAGAAAAGAATTGTTGTTTTTCTAAATTTTATGTAATTTCTAACCATTTATTTAAATTTTACAATTACGTTAATATTTCGTTTGGCCTTTTCATTTTATAAATAACTCTTTATCTATTGGCAACTTTTCTATCAATTGTGACACTCATTGTAAAGAATCGAAGTTCGTAAAACTTATACTTGCTTGTGTAAGTTTTCATGTTAAATTTAGATATTATAAAAAAAAGTATTTTTTTTCTGTACGTATACATACAAAAAGTTTTTATCTGAGATGATTTTTTTTTTTAGTTTTAATATGGTTTCCCTTTTTTTTTTCACTTCCAAAATAACAAAGCCTACGAAATTATAGCTTTAGCTTCTCTTCACATCCGAAATTAGGCGGGAGTAGTTTCCTCTGAGTTTCCATGGTGACGGAAACGGTTGCTACCCTTCCGGAAGCCCGGATTCGATTCGCCAGATTCGGCGTGACGTAATAAAGCTCATGAAGCGTCTGTCAGCAGGACCAGTCTGTGCCTTTTTTCGACAAATAATTGAATGAGGGAGGAAGGAGGGTTCTTCCCCTGCGTTCATTAGGACACAAACCAACTGTCATTACTTTCTTCAGCTAATGTAAGCCTTACAGTCTCTGTTTCAGTGGAATCGCCTACACCCATGTCTTTGTTTTTTTATTATTTTTAACCCTTCAGGGTTTTTCAAAATATTGAACTCCGCCATTTCTAATTTATGTTCTTTGAAAACTTTGTGAATAATTAAAAATTATTGTAACTGTCCTTCATTCCTTCCTAGTTCGTAGGAATTTTTAGATAATTCAGTTTCCATGGCAACGATCAAAATGTGTGAACAATTTATTGGTACTGTAGAACAGTGGTTCTAAACCATTTCATATTTACGGAAATCCCAGGAAACACCAAACTTTTTCATCGCTTTTGTTGCTGTAATAAATCCTTTCAAAAACGTAAATGAATTCAGAAGTCTATTCGAAACTTTTAAAAATATCTTCAAATATTTTTTAAGATGATTTTTAAAAAGTGAATTAATAATTCATTAACCTTGACTGTTGGAATGACACGGATGTATTTTATGTTTGTATTTGCCCAGAATATATTATCCCACCCAAAACACCTCGTGTAAAATAAGTTGCCAAGACTCACATGCTCATAATGCTTTCACTGTTAAAAAGATATGAGATCTCATGTAGAGCCAAGCCCCTAACTCTACGAGGCCTAACTCTAAAAACCCTATATCTTGGTCAAAAAGTATGGCTTGGCCGTTTCGTGGCTGTCACACAGACAATCCCATGGAGTTATATAAAGGATATGGAGTATGCCAAGGCATACTTTTTGACCAAGATAGTAGGGTTTTTAGAGTTAGGCATGTATAGTGAGGGGCTTGGCACTATATGAAATCTGATAACTTTTTAACAGTGAAAGCGTTATGAGCATCTTGGCAACGTATTTTACATGAAATGTTTTGGGTGAGATGAAATAGTTCCATGAAACGGCCAAGCCATACTTTTTGACCAAGATATAGGATTTTTAGAGTTAGGGCTTGTAGAGTTAGGCCTCGTAGAGTTAGGGGCTTGGCTTTATATGAGATCTCATATCTTTTTAACAGTGAAAGCATTATGAGCATGTGAGTCTTGGCAACTTAATTTACACGAAGTGTTTTGGGTGGGATTTCATTTCTTTTTGTAGGATGAGATCTGATAACTTTTTAACAGTGAAAGCGTTATGAGCATGCGAGTCTTGGCAACCCCTTATTTTACATGAAATGTTTTGGGTGGGATTTCATTTCTTTTTGTAAGATGAGATCTGATAACTTTTTAACAGTGAAAGCGTTATGAGCATGTGAGTCTTGGCAACTTATTTTACATGAAATGTTTTGGGTGGGATTATCTATTACAACTAAATTTAGTTTTAAGATTATTTAGAAAATGGATTTTTTTTCAATACCCTACTTTTCTGTTTTTCTATTGGTCAACTTGTATATTATACAAGCTGTTTGCACTTTTGTAAGAAATCACATTATTACACAGTATTATTTAGGCCGAAGCATTGAGGGTAAGACAGTATTTCAGATCTTAATAAAATCCAAAGTATAAAAGCTAGATAAATGAAACTTAGCGTATTTCATTAGTATGGTAACTGCATCTTATCCTGAAAATTTGAGCTCTCTAGTATTATCCAGACCGAAGCTATGAGGGTTCGATAATACATAACCAGACCCTCCCTTTTTGAGGGGTTGGAGGGTGAAAGTTACGGATTTCATAATTTTTTTGTTGTTTGTGTGCTAATCCTAACCTGCATACCAAATTTCAGCTTTCTAGGACTTCAGGAAGTACCCTAGAGGTTTTGATGATCATGAGTCAGTCAGTCAGTCAGTCAGTGAGTGACGGAATCGACATATTTTAGGTATTAATAAAATTCAAAGTATAAAAGCTAAATAAATGAAACTTAGCGTATTTCATTAGTCTGGTAACTGCATCATATCCTGAAAATTTGAGCTCTCTAGTATTATCTAAGCCGAAGCTATGAGGGTTCGAAAATACGACGAAACACTTCCAGAAAAGGTACGTAGTGCCCTTCCTGCCTTCGGCTCGTCTTGGCGGGGGCACTGCCGTGCCCCCAGATTCGGTGCCTAGAACATAGTCGAGATTTATTTAAACAAACAAAATCATGATAATTGGTGACAGAAAACCACAGTTGTTGACATGCATATGAGCTTCGGCAAGTGATTGTTGGCGGCTATTGTTTTTTTTAACCATAACCTTCAATATAAGTATTATGATTTTTAATATTCCATAGCTACATTTCAGTTCATGAAAGAAGAGCTTTTGATGACGTAATTTCCTTATAGATTGATGTTTCCAGGAAGTAACAGCGCCATCTATTGCTAAAATCCATAACTGAATCTTATAAACATTACGAAAACATTCTGGTTTTTTGTATTTTCTACAGTTACGAATACATAATAATAATTAAAATTGAAAGAATTACAAACGTTCCACACTATTCCCCTTGCTTGGCTACGCAAAGTTTGTCCTTTCTTGGTCACGCTTATGCGATCACAAAACGACGCCATCTTGGACTGACTGCTCGGAGTTCAAGGTGATGACGTCATGACTGGTGACGTTTGTTCCAGACAAAATCGATCGCTACGTAATGACCATGTATGGCAAACCCTTCGTTTTTGAAAAATACTATAAGTATTCAGTATTTCATTAACTTATAATTCTAAACGCTACAGAAAAAAATGACTTTTATTTTTAATCACATGCAACTTTTGTTCTAAAAGTAATTTAACATTATACAATAACGAATTAAATTGTCATTAACTTTAATTATTTCTTTCTAAATGAAACATACTATTGTTCATTTATTTATTTCATTTAAAAGTACATAAGGCACTACTTTATCTTTACTTCTGTAAAATTAGTCATAATTTTTGCGATATCGTCAGGAATTTACATCTTGCTTTAGGACTAAATACATTGCACTTAGATTCTTATATTTATTCTGTCGAGATTCGTTCTCAAAATTACTGATGGTGTAACAAATTATCTTATATAAGCAATCTCTGTAAAACTTTAATCCAAACTTAAAAACAACTTTCTACATGGCAATCAGGGTTATTGCAGACTGAATGGTCATTCTAATTCTCACCCACCTTTCTATGGATAAGAAACCCGGTTCCGATTTTACAGAAGGCGGAATGAACCCCAGAGACCTTCCGGAGAAGAAATAGCGTAAAAAAAATCTCCGACTTCCGCCGGTTATGAAGCCGCCTTCTGTATCACTGTTCCAAAGGCTCACAATCATTGATATACTCGCTTTCAAAAAAAAAAAAAAAACATTTACAGAACATTAATGCATTCCTTTTTTTTTTTCCCTTAACTCCATGATCTCCAAATTTAATATTATCTATTGAAATGTCAGTAAGAATATTGTTACATTGTAAAAAAATATCGCGGACAGATTCAGGTTAACAGGTAACTTCTGACTTTACTGACTAAACAGAAACATGGGTTTTGGATTTCCAGAGCCAAAGAACCAATCTTACTTCGGTCCTCCTGTGCTGACGATCAATCAGGTGAGACCTGGATTCTAGGAACCCTATAATCTCTTGATCTTCATTCAGGAATAGTCTTAATCCCACGATGCTAGATAATCCCTTGACCTTTTGAACCATGCATCAACATCTCAATGGAAAGCCTTTATTTGAAACAAAAAAAACCCTAAACTTCAAAAGAAGTGTCTGTATTACCATTATCACAACGGATGACAGACTGGCTTCTAAATAAAATCATTGAAATCTTTGGGATTAAGGATCCAGACATAAACGTTATACATTCTAATCTTTATTTTGACCAACTTTCTAATCGTCTAACACATAGTATATCAATATTGTACATTAGGAGTCCGTTGAAAGTCTTAGCGAAATTGGACATTTCATCATTCTGGGGAGAAAAATTTCGTTTGAGCAATTAAGATCTGTTTGAATGAGATTCTTATAACTAATTATCTAAGATGTATTTCAGCATGTAACTCCCTTCTTTATTTTAATTTTTCCTCATCCTGATATCGCCTGGATAATCATGATTTGAACTTTGTCCAAACCCGACTCTGTATTCCAGGAATATGTTAAAGGACTTTTTAATTATTTATATTGAACTTTCCGCTTTTGTAAAGGTATTTTCTTCTAATGCAGCATTTTAAATTTTCTTGTATTTAAGTTCTGATTTTAATAATAAAAAACAAGGTAGGGAAAGCGAGTAGTAAACCAATCACAATGCTGCGCAACGTCTTCTGATAAGAAAATATAATTGACATTGCTTTAATTTCCTTATTATTTATAAATGTGATTGTTGCGCATGCAAAAGGCGCAATTGTTGCATTTATTGTGATTGTTGTAGAGCTGCATTATAATGTGATTGTTGCGCATACACAAGACGCAATTGCTGCGATTGTTGTGCTTAATGATAATTTAATGAGATTTTAATGATACTTGTCCACAGGACAGACAAAACGGGAATGCTGATCTTATCAGAAGACTAAAAAAATATACTTCCACTTTTTTAAAAAATTTAAGTTTCATAACTTAAAAATAACATTTGGGTGACGAATTTTGAAAGTTTACTTTCTTTCTTTTTCAAGCGTTTTTACAACAATATTGTCCATCGGATATCACATATTTAATTCTAAAACAATAAAATTATCATGTTTTCCAAAAACCAAAGTTACTTAGTGATTAAAAAAAGCAATAATATTATTGCAAGCCTATTGTAGACAGTATATAGAACAGTTTTTACATTAGAAATACTAAAAACAGTAACTGATATAGGCATGAAACAATCATAGAAACAAACATCAAAATTTAAACATGGCATTGAATTCGTTAAAACCAAAAATAATAAGAAAGATACAGACTTTAATTGTTTAATTTATTGACTATAATAGGCTTGCAGTTATATTGTTTTTTTAATCGCCAAGTAACTTTGTTTTTTGGAAAACACGATACTTTTATTGTTTTAGAATTAAATATGTGATATCCGATAGATAGTATTATTCTAAAAAGGCTTGAAAAGGAATACGTAAACTTACGAAAATTCGTCACCCAAATGTTATTTTTAAATCATTAAACTTGAAATTTTAAAGAAGTGGAAGATGCATTTATTATTATTATTATACGAAGAGAAATTCGGAGAAGGTAAGGTTTAAGATCTGATTTCTTGAAAGATCTATTAGTAGTGTAAACCACATATATGTCTTTAGGTTTACATTACATTTCATTATATTATGAATATTAAATAGGCTGTTGTATTTATTTAAAAGGAAAAAAAAAGTATTTGGGAAGGTGGTTTGTTGCCGAATTTAGTGTCAAGGGATCCTCGGTAAGAAAAGCTTTGGAAATCGTACAACAGTGCTTGTCAATCAGTGCTTGTTATATAATTGCCAAAGTTCTACAGCACAGCAATCATTGCTGATAAAAATCCCACAGCACAGCAAACTTTTTCATTGCTTTTTATTGTGTAAATAATAAAAAGCTGTCGACAAAATTCATTTTAATATTTAAAAGTACTCTGAATTATTATTATTTTTAAATTGTGAATTAATACTTTATGAATCTTATTAGAACGAAATAGATTATAGTTTAAATTTCTATTTATCCAATTTTTTTGATATTTTAGAATTTAGTCTAGGTTAGAACTTTAACTAAATATTAACTTTTTCAGAACGCTCAGAATTTTCTTTTGACACACTTAAGGATAATACACTGCATATAATATAATATATAATATATATAATTTAATATAATACAGTGCAACTTGGATAATTCGAAGCTGAAGGGACCACTACAAAACTTCGAATTATCCAAGACTTCGAATTAAACAAGTTACATCTTTTAACTTTAATTTCAGATCCACTGAATGCTTGAAAAGATTATTCTGTCAACAAATAAATATTTATTCAGAAAGATCATGGTATGAAAGACTTAAACACCACATGTATGTAAACAAAATAAGATTTATATTATGTAAGCTACAATACGTATTACATTTAATATAGAAAATTATAGTTTTTCAAAAAAAGTGTGCAATGTCTGATTGTTTTGTAGAATTCAGTCGCTTAAGGTTAGCAAAATCATCAAGCATGTTTAGTGAACGGAAAACAGCTTCACTTAGGTTGGTTTGTCCTTCAATGTACCGACGAAATTCGGCGATATCCCGTACTCGTTGGCGATTTGGCATTTCTTCTTCACACCCTTTTCCACCTCGCGAATGACGGCGACCTTTTCAGCGAACGTTAAATTCTTGTACAAGCATGGTTTACTGAAAGACATGGTGACACTGACAGCAGGAAGCTCGAATGGCGTCTGAAGCGTCACATGTCGAATGGCGTCACATATCGAACGGTGGCGGGAAGGGGATTTCAGTTGACACGTGTCAAATTTCTTAACGATGAAACGTCGAAAAGTCGTTATGGTTCGAAATTTTTTATAAAAAAACTTCGAATTAAGGAAGTTGAACTTCGAATTATCCATGATTTTTTAACATTGATTTAATAAGAAATTCAAGGGACTAAGAGAAATCTTCGAATTAACCACGATTTCGAATTAAGGACGTTCGAATTATCCAAGTTGCACTGTATAATATAATTAAAGTTAGTTAAAGTTAAAGTTGCGATGAGGCCCAGAGGACCGCGCAATGCTGCTGGAGGGTAGGCTCCAGTGTTCAGAACCTACGGGCAAAGTTGAGGACGGGGGGTCTGCCCGTCGGTCGCCCGCCTTTAACTCCCGGGAAAGAAACCCGGTACCCATTCTATAGAGGGCTGGGTAGACCCTAGGGCCCGTTTGGAGGAGAAAGAAGCGTGGAAAAATTCCCGTCCTCCGCCGAGGCCGGGAATCGAACCCGTTACCTCCAACCCGCAGCCAAGCGCCCTTACCCACTCGGCTACCGGGCCCACAATATAATATAATATAATGTAATATAATATATTATATAGTAGTAATTACTGCACTTAATCTTTTACGAAAAAGAATAAATAATATCATAAAATTTAATTTGTTTCCCATAGCACAGCAAACGTTTTCTTTGCTTTTTATTGTATAAATAATAAAAACTTTTCGACAAAATTCCTTTTAATATTTAAAAATAATGTGAATTATTATTTTTTTAGGCCCTTAACTCAAAATCAAAGAATTCCTAATTCACTTAATGTGCTCACAAGGAAGACAGAAATAAAAAATTATGTACACAACTTACACGTCATTTTTGATTGTGTATTCTGTAACGTCGTTTTTTTTTCCTTTTAGGGTGGACAGTTTGACAGATTGGCTTTTTTTTTCTATTTTATTTTATTTTATTTTATTTTAACATTATTTTATTTGATTTGATTGTTCATTTATTTGATTTGATTTGATTGTTCATTT
>JAFIDM010002937.1:0-25553 GCA_023159025.1 Thereuonema tuberculata
TAATAATAATAATAATAATAATAATAATAATAATAATAATAATAATATTCCAGCATGCGCGTGTCATTGACAACACAAACATCAAAAATGGACTCAAGAACACATACGGTGGTCGCATTCACAACATCCTCAAAACACAACTCAACGCCAGAAATAAAATTAAAGCCTTTAACATTTTTGCCGTCCCCACACTAACATATTCGTTCGGCATAATTCCATGGACAAACACCGAACTCGAAGCACTACAACGTACAACACGCACTACATTCACGAAACACAATATGCAGCACCCCAAGTACGCTACGGAAAGGATGACTCTTCCCCGCAAGGAGGGAGGCCGAGGACTCATCAATCTCATCACCCTACACGAAAAACAAGTATATACACTTAGGGAACATTTCCACCAAAGAGCACAACACTCCTCACTCCACTCAACCATTGTCAAGGCTGACATGCACCTCAAACCCCAGGATCTCAAAAACCCTTCTCCAACACTCACCGCTCCTGAAACCCACACTCAGCAGCTGCGTGAATCATGGGCTCATAAGGAGCTCCATCGCAGACATCGCACGAACTCAGCCAGTCTCATGTCGACATGGAAGCGTCGAACAGATGGCTGACGAGTGGTGAGCTGTTTGTGGAGGTCGAGGGGTTCATGATCGCAATACAGGACCAAGTCATCCCCTCACGCAACTACAAGAAACACATTCTACACGACGCAAACATGCATGACGATACATGCAGGAAATACCTGCATGACTACACATGAGACGATCGACCACGTAATATCAGGCTGTCCCGTTCTCTACCAAACAGATTACCTCCACCGACACAATCAGATGGCGTCGATTGTTCATCAACAGCTAGCACTCACTTATTAAGAACACGGTCCCGTACTACAAGTATATACCACAAAGCGTGTTAGAGTCAACCTCACGTAAGCTGTACTGGGACCGCCCCATACACACAGACAATCATACATCACAACAGACCTGACATCACACTTTTTGATAATGTCATAAAACAGACCTATCTCATTGATATTGCAGTGCCTATCATCAAGAAAACTCACGCAGGCAAGATCAGTAAATTCATCAACCTAGCACTTCTACAGAAGCAGTGGAGGCAGGACCGATTACGTGTTGTACCCATCATCCTGTCTGCTACTGGTCTGGTGTCTCACAAATTGCACCACAGCCTCAGCACACTAGGACTTCAGAAAAACACTTATGCACAACTCCAGAATGCTGTGGTACTCAACACAACATGTATAGTTACAAAATTTATGGACATAACCACACTTCTCTAGTGTGGTTATTCTTGCACACTTTTTTTACACTTGGCAATATGAGCTTTGGTCCTTGACAGGTCATGTTTTCTTTGCTGGAAAAACTCAAGGTTTGAAACATTTACATAACAATAATAATTTTCAATAAATTAACGATAAGTAATTCTATATCTCTGGCCCCCGAAGTTGGCTAGGTGTTCACAATAGACAAGATCTTTGAGAAGTCGTCACATCGAAAAGTCGCAGGAGTTGAGATCCGGAGACCTGAAGACCAGCATATAACAATATTACGACTGACACTAAGTGGTGCGGTTTAGCTTGCGATGTTGAGATTTCAGTATATTGTCGATACTGGAGAAACCATATCGAAAATGTAATACGTTACAAATAATGTGTATTCACTACATTATTGCAACGCCGCGCCGTATAGTTGCCACCTTCGGAGGTAAATTTTTTTTGGCGCCAACAAAATACCATCGCCACGGACGTTCTTATGTGAAATATTAAGTCATTCCGCTGATTGATTCTCCAGTTACAGCCTTTCGAAATGTAAACATTTACTACCTTGTATTTAAGATAAAGAAATACTAATAAACACACTAATGTATAATTAAAAAAATATTTTGTCTTTAAATTATCTTTATCTTAAATAATTGATCTCACACTTGTAAAATATATCGAACACCTTGTATATACGCATCCCGAAAAAATAATCCGATAGTAATGAAACTTCACATGCAAAAAGCTTTCGACCGAATATGCAAATGATCAAACTTCAACACCCAATGAATGAGTAGCCGGAGCTGTAGCGCGTTGGAACTGATTTCATTGTGATGGTGTATATAAAGAGCGAATCTCGCTTTCAGGAACAAAACGTCCAGTAGATTGTAACTGCGTTTTCTTATCTTGACTGTAACAATATCTCGACGGCGCATTAACGGCCACTATACGCATGACAAAGTTTGAAAGAGGACATGCCATCCAAGAGATTGGATGAACAAACTGGCTGGGGCATTTGAGTCGGAGCGATGCGATGCGGCACTTAAGACATAGCCGGCAGGAATGGTCCTAAACAGCAATTTCAGTGACAAGAGGGCAGCGGATGGCCTTAGGGTGACAACAGAACGGGAAGATCGAGGGATTTCAGAGCAGCTTTTACAGCAGCAGATTCGTCACTGACAACCATTCAACGTGTGACGAATACTGAAGTGACCACCCGGACCATTAGTAGAAGACGCAGAATCTACACTCGTGGTATCCGTTACGCGCCTACCACTGACCAGGACCCATCGTCAAGACAGATTGCAGTGGTGCCGGGCACGATCAACGGAGTTGTACTGATTGGGGATGAATTGTCTTCAGCGATGAGGCGCATTTTGAACTGAGCTCCGACAACCAGCGCAGAAGTGTCTGGAGACGACCCGAACATCGTCAGGATCGCGCTGTTACTTCGCACGTCACACGGCCAGAGAACATGTAGTGCCGTTTCATTGATAGCCGGACCCTCTTGGTAGTCCTCCGTGGCACAGTCACAGCCCAATGGTACGTTGAAGACATTCCACGATCCGCTGTGGTCCGCCGTTCCTTTTCCGACACCCGGCTTACTTTTCAGCAAAGTAACACCCGGTCACACACGGTTCGCCTTTCCATTGATTGTCTTCGTGTTAGCGACACACTTTCGTGACCAGCCAGATCGCCAGACCTCTCTCTCCTATTGAGCACATTTGGTATGTGATGGGGATTCGCCTTCGACATCCCAGAATGTCGAGAAATAACCCGGCAGTTGGAGGCCGTTTGACAAGAAATCCCGCAGAACACAATCCTCCAACTGTATAAATCAATGCCACGTTGGATAACATCTTGTATCCAGACCAGAGGTGGACTAACGCCATTTTGACCTGCTCACTTTGTGTAGCTCTTTCTGTCCAGTGAATCATCCAATTGTTCTGAAATTCTAATCATTTCATTTTCTGTACATGTATATTAAACGTAACAAATTTCGTCTCAATTAGATAATAATTTCTTCTTGGATTTTTTTATCAAAGAGTGAATATATACGTACATATTTTAATAAAATTAGAATATCTTAAACTGTAAATCAATTTTTCTCTTCTACAAAAATTAACAGATTCTTGTTGCTTTCTCTAAATGAAGTCCAGAACATTCCGTTTCACAAAGTAATGACTAGATCGAAAAGGAAATACATTGTTATTTCTGAAATTGCCTTCCAAATAGCAATAAGATTACAAATTATTTAAAATAAATTTAAATAATTGCTAAATTGAATAAATTTCTGAAAAAATTAAACATACAATTTCAATACGAATTGCAGTATTAAATCTTGTAAGATTAAAATTCTTCAGAAAAGAAATTTCTTAAGAAAATTAAATCTTTCTTAGTATTTAACAATATGCGTACCATCGTTATCATACCGTTGAAATCATTAAAGCTGGGCGAACACGCGGCAATTAGCGGCAATATTGTGGGACAATATTGCCCCTTTTTATTGCTGACAACCGTTGTCAGTTCAGATCACGTGCGAACACGTAGTTTTTCCGAAACGAATATTGTCCTGACAATGGATGGTTACGGCGCTTCTCACTAGGGAGAGCTAAAGAGAGAGCGTGTTTTCGTACAGAATTGCTACAGTAGTAAACGCCGTCCCTCTTTAGAAATCAATTACGATTCTTTCAGTATCAATTGACAAAATGTTGTTGTTGGAATTATCTGTTTTGGGCCGACCCATTTTGCTGATTTTTAGCCATGTTTCTCAAAGAAAATGGCCGGCGTGAGTGACTGAATTTCCGATGTTCAAAGTCCCGCCTCCTTCGACGTCAGCATTGTCACGTGATTTCATCCGTTCATGTGATTCGCTATTGTTCCAGCAATACGTTGCGACAACTGAAATTGTTCCTTTTTTTCCGACAATCTCAATTGCCTTGAAATGGGCAATCTTGGACAATATTGTTCATTTTTATTGCTGCAAACGGTTGTCAGCAATGAAAAGGGGCAATATTGTCCCACAATATTGCCTGAAATTGCTACGTGTTCGCCCAGCATAACTCGAAAAAATAAATGAAGGAAAAAAAGGGCTGTCATTATATTATTCACTTTTTTAATGTCGATGAATAAAAGTCCCTTTTATTTCTCCGAATGAAAAATCTGTTTCTACTATCTCAACATTGGGTACTCGTAAAGCTTTTCAGCCGAAAAAAAAATTTTTTTTAACTTAGTTCCAGAATTAAAAGTGAATATTTTTTAACAAAATAACATGCAAATATGATTTATCTATTTTTATTTACAAAAATATGGATAACTAGGAATAAGTAATAGGGGAAAGAAAGAGTGTTGTTTTGTTCTGATTGAAAGAAAACATTAATTCAAAACTTTCACTGTAAAATGTTGCAGAATGATTTTTAAAAAGTGATTTTGCAGTTTGATTCACGAACTAATTATTACGAGTTAAGTGAATACTATTCAAACTACTTTAGCTTAACTACAGAAATTAAGCTGTATGTAGCTACGTTTTTCATTAGCTAAATAAAAGATGAATTACAACTTCTTTATTTGCTTCACTTTTAAGATGATATCGTTGCTAATTATGTATGTCTGAATTCTTAGTTGTTGTTTGTTCTTTCAAATTAATATTAAATTAATTTTGTTTTTTTGTTGGTTTCGCTTATGCTTTCTAATTTTAGACAGTGAAATGCTATTTCCGAATCTTTTACAGATGGGAATTCAAGAGACAAATTGAATAAAGAACCGGATAACGCTTGAATATTGCATTTCTATGTTTATGAGAAATAAAACCTTACAGTGGCGCATCCACGGGAAATGGAGGCGCTAAAGGGGTAGAAGTCCCTCCAAACCCAAAAAGTAAAGAAAGAAACAGTGTGATGGATCAATAAGTATTTCTTTAATTATTATCAAAGATAATAGCCTTAACAAAATCTTTAATGTCTGGAATCGAAAAAAGCATTTTTATATTTAAATTCTCCTTTCTCTAAACAATCAATCAATCAATCGTAAAATTAATTCGTGATTCCCAAATAAAGTGAATTCTTCTGTCTGTTATTAAATCAGTATGTTAGTTCATTTACTTCTAATAGTTCTGTCTGAACAAAATTATTAAAGACAGTCATTTACGAACACGAAAGATAAGGTAATAGGCTAACTGTGTTGGTATCGACTCCTTGAAAGATAAGGTAATAGGCTAACTAAGGCGTCGATATCTTGCTTTCGGTTAAAATGTATTGAAGCTATTCAATGTTGAAGCTTCCTATTTTGAAGCTCTATAAATTCTATTTATTCCCTCGGCATATTTGGTTTGTATTTCATTTACTTCGAATGACGACCACTTCGCATGTCTTAAAACATCACTTAATCTTTACCTTTTAATTCGCATAAAAGACATTTGCACTTTTCTGAACACTTCTGTTGTCCAGCAATTTATATAGAGATATTTGCATATTTATTTAGCCCTTTTTCTCTTTGTTTATTTATTACTTAGCAACTCACAACACCGTTGCCAAGTTCTCGCCTTCAGTCAACAAACCCTTTCTTTCATGTTTCTCATGTCATCGTAACAATCGTATTTGGTGTTACGCATCACCAAACATATAATACACTTATTGATTGCTTTGCCAACGATGCATCAGAATAATTCATTTATTGAACGGTTGATTTTGAACCAAAGAAAAAACGAGAAGAAACCTTTATTAAAGGTTTACTGACGTGTCTGTATCCTGTTATTTCAGAAAGGGATCGTTGTAAGTGAATGGACTCTCTCCTTAGCCCCCACCATACTTTAAGCCATTGCAACCTTATGTAATAAGATTTGTAAGTGATAAATTTCTAGTGTTCAAAGCACATGAACATTGAATAAAGGATGTTTTTAGATCTCTCAATTCTTCTAATACACTTTCATTCATTGAAAAATGCATCAGCTGTATTGTATTAAGAAAACGATTCTAGGTTTTGCTGTTTTGATTTTTAACGAAGTTTGTTTTTGAAAATGTTCAGTGTAAGTGTTTGGTTAAAAGAATTTCTTAAAGAAGACTATTATTTTAATCCATATACAAAAGCTTATCTTTAGCTATAACCTTTTTAACTATAAAAAAACTTACACAGAACTAATAATTTCAATCGTATTTCGATTTTAATATTTTTCTGAATAAATTGGATTTAATACCAGAAATCTAGTAAATTAAAAAGTTCTAATATACAGTAGTAGAAAACTTTCCATTTTGAGATTTCTAATACCTTATATTAATTTAAAATTTCACTTCCAAAGTTAATATCCTAAGAAAACCCTTTTGTTCTTAAAATCGTATAATTCGACTGAACGTAAGAGCAACGAATCCAACACTGCCCATCCGTTGCTCCACCATGCGGATAATTTCAACATTAATAACAAATAAAGGAAGCAGTTTCTGAAATAGATTAAAAGTATTAAAATAGACTAGAGATTGCTTATTATTGTTGGAAGAAATTAAAGTAATTCTAATGAAATTTATTCTCATAACTAAAAATACCAATCTTTATTTGTTATTTGTGAATAAAATATATACTTTAAAGCTGAATACTCGCAAAAGTTTATAGATTCTAATAAGTTAGAATTTCATTAATATATTCAAATCATTTAAGAAGTATTAAAAAAAGTGGAATAAATTACAGAGAAAATGACAATTTTTGTTCCCAATACGTTACATACTTTATATTAAAAATCTATCAGTAATTATTTTTCATTCTATTTACTTTATCAAGTCCTTATCTTTTCTCTGCAGAATCAATACTTATAGTACGGGTCAAAAATTGTTGTAGTGAGTACTGAAGTTACTTATGTTAGACTAGAATGTTTTCGGAGGTATGAAATAAGAAAAAAGAACTTAGAAGACGCCTGTATTAACAATTGAATAAATATAAATATATTCTCTTCTTTAAATTACATTTAAATCGTAAAATCTTCTCTACATCAATTTCTTGAAATTATTTACATCAGTTGAGAAACGTTGTTTCCTATTTACGTAACTTTCCCGCAATCCTAATGTCCCAACAGTTCTGTAAATTAAATAACAGAATATTAATTAAATTAATTACCTTTATCTTGTCTACGTTCGATGAATCAAACATTGGAAAAGTATCATCTTTATCCTAGATATTAGACAAGAAATCCTTCCCGATGTCCCATACGAAGTCTCTTTCTTGTAGATTCATAGTTCACTTTGTAATGTATAGGTTTGGCGTTGTACCAAGCATAACCATAACACCAATAGATTGCAGATTCAACTTCATCTTGTACAACTGTTGGGACTTTATTTAAAAAGAGATCCTTTAATTTATGTCGGAATAGATGTCTCTCTCGATATACTTCTGCTCATATCTACCATCAGAGGAACTATTTACAAGAAAAATAATTACATATCTCTCTTCAAGGTACCGAATTCTCTCCAGGCATTAAAAATTTACTTATAAGAACATAATTCTTAAAAAAAAAACCTTTCAGAAGTTCTCTGACAGTCGAATGTCTTCTTACTCAGTACTTGAAAAAGAAAAAGATTTTCTTTAACTTGACATTTTCCATATGCATTAATAACAAATGTTATGAATTAGTTTTGGAATTTCCATATGCATTAATAACAAATGTTATGAATTAGTTTTGGAATTTTGTAATTACTAAAATTGAATTAAAATTTTATATCCCAAAAATTAACATCGAATTAAATCCAGGATTGGTTCTTAAAAGCGAAATAATATGACCTAATATGAGAGCAACGAATAACAGAGCAAGTGTACAGAGCCATCATGCGGTGGATTTCTGAAATACGTAACAATAATGAAAGAAAACATTTCAAAAATAATATATCAGTCAAAAAAAAATATTCAAAGTATTGTCAGTCAATTTGGAATTGAATTCGTTTACGAAGCACAAAGTAATTTATTCATGCAAATTATACTTTAAATTTAATTTGATTAAATATCAAATGTAATTTTTAAATTAAAATATAATGAAAACATTTCTAATTTCTTTTAACCACAACCCACAATCGTCAAATTAAATAATACCTTCAGACAACAATGGTAATTCACTTTAAACCCTTCTCAATTAATCTTGGGATTATCCCCACCTAAAAATAACCATTAAAACACGCAGATACGTGAATAAGAAATGAAGAAGCAATAAGATTGAGTGATCAAAGTAACAATTAGTTTATTAATCGTAATAACATGTATTCAAAATAGACAAAATACACCTCAAAAATCCCTCTTCCTTGTCTTCAGTAATTTTCTATTTCCCTCCCCTTAGGTGCACCTGAAAATCCAAAAAAAAAATCACCCCCTCTTGATAACCTGATGTGATAATATCCCATACATAAAACACAATCTTCCCCCAAAACACAAAAATAAACATGTATAATGATAACATATGTATATTTTTTGAGTGTTTTTTTTATTTTATTTTATTTTCCTAACTGTTTTTTATTTTTTTCCTACTTTTTCTATTTTTCCTTACGTTAATAATGTACTTCCTTTTTTATTATTATTATTATTAAATTTTGTTATTATTATGGGTCGCCCTTAAATTTATGCTTTAGCACCAAAATAAAAAGATAAAATAAAGAGATGAAAAGATAATAAAAAGCAGTAACATTTACAGTTCATATTTTTATAGATAATAAAGATAACATTAACAGTAACATCTGGGCATCAAACTCTGGGCTATTTTCAATTTAAAACAGACTTTTTGCGATAAAAAAAAATGATAGATTGAATTTTTTTCTTTTATTCAGTTAAGAACTTTTTAAACAAATATGTATGATTAGACAAGCAAAGCTTTTTCTCTTTTTGGTTTATTTGATTCTCGTTCGAAGAAGAAATAAACATCCAATCGCAGTGTATGACAAACAGAGACCTACAGAGAAAAACAGATGGCACATGAAAGTGGAACAGGCGACGTGTGCCTTCCAGATTTCGTTCTAGTCATAAACAGTGATGTAGCAATGGTTTTGACACTAGGTGGCGAACAAAATGTCACTTCAGTATTTTAAGAAATATCTATCAAAGTAATGGTTTAAATACATGCTTTTAAATATATCCTTTTATTTCTATATTTTAATGTTCTGTTAATTATTTTATTTTAAGAAGCAAAACAAAGAAATAAACAATCACAACTCGATGGCTTCGAAATAATCATTTTAAATACAAACAAAGCTGTTATTCATTAATTCAATAGACTGTTAGAAATTAAATTTCCAAAGATTTATTTTTAATAAGAATTTAAGAAAAACAATTATAGTTGATTTATTGTAAATCTGAAGACACGTGATCTCAGTTAACCAATCATTATCACTTCCTTTTTTCACTCGAGTTATTGCTTGGTCGCGCCTGGAATGTCGTTGTAATTTACTTCCAGTGTTACTTCCATCGCCCTCCAAATGGTTAATGTTATCATTTTTGTTGGTTTTTCAATATTAAGAATATATTTTATTCAGCCCGAGCGGTCTAAACGACGGTCTGCCGTGTGGGCGTTGTGTCGGAACCTAGGTTCGAATCCCGGTATTGGCATGGCTGTTTCTTTCTTCTGTGTTTCGTCCGTTTCTCCCTGGGAGTTACTATTTCAGGGTTATCCTAGACGGATGTGAATCACGGCCCCCTTCTTGACTTTTACTTGCTTTCGCCCTGAAGTTGTTAGGTTGAAGTAGTTCCGTGGTCCTTAGTCGGCCAAATTCGATAAAGGAAGGATATATGTATTATTATATTAGCCTATCACTTCTAGACTTTTTTTTATAATTAAGTCTACATTCTATATAAGCTACTTTTCTGCTTAACTGTCGGCATAGAGCTATTGTACATTAGAATGCTTCCATAGAACGAATTTTTTCTGAACTTTTTTCTGAATTTCATTTCTAAAGTTTTGGGTAGAACTGGAAAAGTAGATGTGTTAAATTAATTTCCTCTAAAAATAATGCTCTGTGTGGCATGTTTAAAAGGGAGAATTATGGATTCGTGTGATGTTTTCGCGATATTTTTGGCTATGAATCTACGATTTTGATGGCAACTTGGAAGTAACATGATCGCCTGTCATCGCCCGCATTTCATACCTTGGCCCAGGATTTGACATGGAGCGTCTGAATGCGTGCCTTTGTTCTCAGATTAAAAACATAAATAAAATACTTTTATTTTATTATTACTACTATCATCGTATAATTCAAATAATTTTGTCATTTAAGTTGTATAAGTTAAAGATGTCATTTTATTGGAGATAATGTAAACAATGAAATTCTAAATTAATTGATTTAATAGTTACAGATTCTATATTTATTTCTTAATCTATTCACATAATTATTCTTTAGTTCAATTTGTTTTTAATCAGACTTTTATAATCAATCAATTATGATCAATCAATCAATCAATCAATTTTAACTAAATTTAGTTAAAAAAATCTTTTACTAAATTAATATTTATTTTTATTATTCATTGTTTCATTAATTACATTATGAATTTTTTTTTCTATGAGAATTGGAGATGAATTAACAAATAGCTGAAAAAGAATAGGGAAACGGGTTTGAAGTATAACATTACTACTTATTGTGGAAGAAGGAACAATAAAGGAATCAAATTAATTATTACTTCATAAATAAATTACATCATTAGAATCCTAAGTTATCGCCTTGTAATATTATGAGATTTTTGTTGCTCTCAGATGTTATGGTTAAAAACAAAAACAAAAATTAAAATTTTTTTCAAGAAGTGTTACTTTTCCTTATTAATATTATTCACGAAATAATCCAGTAATACAAACACAATTAAAACTCTATATAATAATCTGTTTACTCCTTTTTATTCTTTTTATTCAGGACAAATGAATTTCCTTTCTTTCTACTTATACTTCAATTTTCCTATCTCTTGATGAACCTTTTCGAAAGCTGGGACGAAAGCTTTATTAAAATATTTTTAATTAGTTTTATTTTTAAAGTTTTAATGATGTTTTTGACCAACATACATGTTCAGACTATTATTAACATACGTACATTGAACTTAATAACAGATGTTATTTGTCGTATTCCAACTTCTTTTCCCATGACTAATTGATTTTTCAAATTAAAATTGTTTTGATATGTTCGTTTTCAATGTCCGTTGTTGCAATAGAGTTGTATAAAATCAAGGTCTGTACTTTGGAATAATATCGTATAATTTGCAGATTTTAAATTAGGACTTTCTTTACTTGAAATGTATGATTACAATATAGAAGAGAAAAGTAGAATAAAAATAAGATAACCTTACTGCAATTATAATAATAATAATATTTTTCTTAATAATATAAGACTTACATACCTTTATTTCAATAAAGTTCTTAGAATGTTCTTAGTTTGTAACTCAGTTTTTGTCCTTTGCATATACATATACCAACCTGTCGTTGCTTTCTCTAAGTAATATTTAGAATATTCTTTATTTAATGAGGTAATGACTAAATAAGGAAAAAAAAAAGAAAAGAAAATTCACTTATTCATTTAATTTTTAAAAATATTTTCCATTAGCAATTAAATAGTACAATTTAAAATAAGCGTAATAAATTGCTAAATTGGATATAATCGTAAAATAATAACCCCCCCACCCAAAAAAAAAAAAACAATATAAGATTTCGCCTTGAGCTTTTTTCGGTGGGATTCTGAGACGGCCGTTTCGTCTTCTTTATAGACTCATCAGCCAGACAAACCTCTGGACGAAAAACTCAGACCATGAAATAAAGTTAGGGATTCTATTTTCAACCCCCAGCCACAAAATAAAATCACAAACAAAAATCAAAATAAAAGAAAAAGAAATCAGGTTTCGCGAGCTGAGCTTTTGTTTGTCTGACTGACCGGTCCATAAAGAAGACCAAATGGCTGTCTCAGACTCCCACCAACGACGGGGGGAAAACCTTTGTTTTTCTATTGTGCCTTATTGGTTTATGGTTTTAAAATTATTTCGAGCACGTTAACATTGTTTCATTGGATATGGATTTTATGACTACAAAATACCATAGAATTTCAACTGAAATCTTATAACATTAAAATTCTGCAAAAAATAAAAAATAAATAAGACAATCAAATTATTGTTTCTAAGTTTTCCATATCATATCATAGAAATCATTAAATCGAAATGTAAATATGCATGAAAAAAAAATCTACCTTCCTAATCGTTTTTTTATTTTTATTAGCTTAATTTCATTGAAGTCGTTTTTGGACTAATATTCTACTAGTGGAAAATCTCTTTTAACTACCTCAGCCGCCACAGGAAATTTATTTCCAGAATTAATATTTAAACATTTTTTTTAAATAATATTTAAAAAAGGAAAGTAAAGCTGATTCATCTATTTTCTTTTAAAAAAAAAAAAAATCGAAATAACAGCACACAATAATGGTGGAAAGAAGTTACTGTTTTGTGCTGGTTGAAAGGAAACATTAATTCAAAACTTTCTCTGTGAAGAGTTACAGAAAGATTTCTAAAAAGTGATCTGCAGTTCGATTGACTAATTAATTTATTACAACATCGATAATTAGGAGTTTATGTAATGAATCTTATTGATTTTTTTTTACCTAACCACAGAAATTACCCTATATTTATCTAACTTTCGTGGTTGAACAGTTAGGTAGAGGGGTGAAGTAGTGTTCTTTTATTTCATTTTTCCATATCATATCATAGAAATCATGAAATCGAAATGTAAATATGCATGAAAAAAAAATCTACCATCTTATCATTTCCTTTTTTTTTTATTGGCTTATTTCATTGAAGTCATTTTTGTATTCAACGAGTGGAAAATCTCTTTTAACTTTCTCAGCCGATTTAAGATAATATGCAGCTAATTAATTAATGTCTGAATTATTCAGTGAAGTTATTTGTTAAGTGTTAATCTTGTCAGGTAATATTAATGTCTAAAGATCTTCATTTAATGTGTGATTAATATCTACACTATCAAATAGGGTAGTTGTAATATTTCGATTAAATTATATTAGTAATAGTTTCGAACATTGACTGTTCTTCATCAGATTGGTTAAAGTTTACGTCTATTTGGAAATAAAAGTGTTTTTGCTTTTTCTATTTCCAAATAGATGTAAACTTTATCTAGTCTGATGAAGAACAGTTAATGTTCGAAACTGTCACTAATATAATTTGTTGACTGAAAATAAAAACCGGGCTAAGTGCCACAACAATCGATTTCGATTTTATTGCTAAAATATGGTCTATGTGTCTAGGCCAGTGCGGAAAAATCCCGGCTATATGATATTCAGTCTGCAAGTACTTCAAATTTTAGCCAATTGTTAGACTTTCACTGTAGCCAGTATTAGTTTTCACAAATGTTTTTGCTGTTTTTCTCAGAACTTAGATTTTGACACTTAGCCCGGTTTTTATTTTCAGTCTACATTTAACGTTAATATTACAAAAGTGTGCTACCCTGTTTTATAGTGCAGGTAACATTAATCATCTTAAATTTACCAATTTTGTTAATAATACAATACTGGGCAAAATAAACAGTATTTAATATTCTACATCCGTAGTCGACAACAGTGCGTGTCCTAACATCGTGACAGTCTATTTGAATTTAAGCTGTGTAGTATTGTTGGTATCAGGTTTTGAGTAAATCGAAACGATATTATTTAATACAATGAAGATGAAAATCAGAATTGTCAAAGCTCTGATCTTTCCTGTGGTAATCTATGGATGCGAAAGTTGGACAAGACTGAAAGAAGAAGTACACAAGCATCTGAGGTATGGACTTGAGACGTTTACTTAGAATCCCGTGGATTCCAAGAAAACCAATCGTTTCATATTAGATCATATTAAACCTGGCTGCTCCCTTGAGGCTATGATTTTCAGTAGCTAAAATACTTTGTATACATTGGTACTGATAATAGTATTGAAACACTGTTAATGCTTGGCACGGTTTAAGGCAGCAAGAGAAGGGGAAAGCAAAGGATAACATGGATGGATGGGGTCAAAGAGGTGTATGGAAAAAGTTTGGAAGATCTTCGGACGATTACAAGGGACAGAACGGGATGGCGGAAATATGTTCATGAAGTCACCAAGAACCGATCTCGACTCGATGGAACCAATTGATTGAAATCGAGGCAAAAATGATGCTGAGCACAGAAGAAAAGATATTTTTAGTCGAATGTTACAACAGTTCATACGGACTAGGACGAAAAGACTGGCCCGGCTTTGCATATGTGAAGGAGTGGTTAAGCTTACGTTTCGGAAGCACTTGGGTCATTCCATGCCAAATGGTCTAAACGTTCCCGCCATCATGTCTCCAATTTTGTTCAAATTTTAGCTGTAGCACCGGTAAGGTGTTAAACTAAGTTCCCCAAAATTTGGGGTCCCAAGCTGCAATAGTTGTTGATCTAGACCCCCCCTATCTGAAGGGTAGTCGGTCCATGTTCGCCCAACATTGAACAAAATGCCACTTTTGTGGTCTAATAAAATTGAAAGTAACTTATAGATATAGCTAAAAAGTTGACCTGTACAATTTTTCCTGCTGATTCCAATAAAATTAATTTTAACATTGTGGATGCAAAATTCAGTCAAACAAGTTGACTCAAAGTGCGCATAAAAATTTGTTGTACTTATCGCAATAAATTTTGACCAATATTCAGACTCCAACAACTTCCAGGCAAAAAAAAGATATGGACTTGAAATTTTGAACAAGCACTATGCTTGGGCTTAACGTGTTACTGCCAAATTTGCAACTATCTAGCATCTATAGCCGCCCTGCAGGATCTCTTCAAATTTGGCACTGTTGGCACTCATGGTAAAATTTACCAAAGTTTAAAGCCAATTACTAAAAAAATAGTCTCCCTGTGGTATCTAACACAGGTATCTAACTCAAAAATCAAACTTAAATATCAAACTTAAAAGTTTTTTCACAGATACCTCTCATAAAGGTCTCTTTATACTGTAAATGTCAAATTTTTATTAGGTCCCCCACCAGAGATATTGGGGCTCAAACTTTGAAAAAAATTAAAAAAGAGCATTTTTAAAGCGCTAGTTTAATTAGGAAGCTAGTAACAGAGCTGAAATATTTTTTGCTAAACCTTTGGCTGTATATCTTTTCTCAAAAAAAATTTGTAGCTTTGCTGTTTCATTCCTTCCTGCTCAAAAAAAAAAAACCCGGAACTTTGATTTTTGTTCAAAAGCGAATATCAGTTTCGGTTCTAAATTTGAGACATTTGTGTTAGAGATATGGTAAAAAGATATAGGACATAAAACGTAGTTTAGAATGTGCTGAAAATAATGTTTTTTACCATAATTTTCTATCGTTTTTCTTAGCTGAGTTATCAAAATTACCGCAACTGTCTACAAAGGCCAAAATGCCGGAAACCCTAAAACAAAAATGGACGCCATTTTTAAACGAAATCAAATAAGAAAAAAATAATGCCTGTTTTGAAGTACTCATGTATAGGAGTAATAGCAGTAAAAAAATAAGTTTTTTTAAAAGTGGTCGAGCAACCAGTGCTGGACCGTTTGGTATGGATTGACCCTAAATGAAGTGCAAATGAATTTATACAGTAATTACATCAATAATTTTAAGTGACTATTAAGACTCAAATTCATAGAAAGTGCAAAGATTTCTCGAAGCAAAGATGGCCACAATCAGGCTTGGGATCCTGCAGTAAACGTACCGTAATCAGGATGCAGTATGTCACACACACACACACAAAATGTAACATACTTTGACCTTTAGACCACTTGGCATGGAATGACCCACTTCCCAATGACAGTATGATTCTTGGCCTCATCCGAAAATTTCGACGGAAAGGTGGTTTGCTGACCCAGCCTGAAGGGTGCACGCGACGGCCACGAACAGTAATAATAAACGAGAATCCAGGGCGTCTCTTGGTAGTGTTTACCTGTCATACAGGTATGGAGTGCAGGCAGTTTCTTCATGCATATTTTACTCCTTGAAAAGAAACACCTTGAGTTCCTGAATAGTGATTAGTGTAGAACACCTGTTGCATCAATTTATCCCAAAGTTGCGAGTCCGATGGCGTAACATCGGGGGACTGGGACGGTTATGGAAATTCTGTGAAGCTTGAGATGACACGGCCAAGAATGTTTTCATGAAGAAACTGCATGCACGCCAGAGCTGTATGATATTTCAGCACTTTTCGTCATGAACGCTTATAATATTCGACTCAAATTTCTTTTCTTCTGCTCTCAGAACCATTATTGCCTCGACGTATTCAAAACCTAAAATCAGCTACTATACAGTTTATATTCAAATACACCGTAACGTTCGGACACGCCCTGTTATCGCGTGGGAATGTGGAATGTTTCAATACTGTTTATTTTGCCCAATACTGTACTTTGTTTTATCAATTATCTAAAATTATTATTCACAATTGAAATGATAATCTTTAATGAAAACATTATCATCGCCTTAATTGTTTGTTTCTTTCAAACTACTATTAGATTTCTGTAATTTTGTTTTAGTTGGCTTGGCTAATCGCCCTCCAATTTTAGATACTGGAATATTATTCATGATTCTCCTATAGATGGGAATTAAAGAGACACGTTGAATGAAGAAGCAATAACGTTTATGAGAAATAAAAACCTTACAATAAGATTTGTAACTGATAAATTTCTAATTCTGAAGCAAATGAACAATGAATAAAAGATTTCATTAAATCTACACCATCTGTATGCTACATAAATATTTCTTAAAAAAATATTTAGCGAATTTTCGGAGAATCAACGCCTTTCCTTTGTCAAGCTGCCTTTAAAATTAACAAAGACAAGTGATCAAACAGCTAACTCTTTGTTACTATATAACTGCCGTGTTCAATTACCCTTTCTTCTAACGTCCTTTTGCTCTCCCCTATATAAAAAATATCGCTTATCGAACATTCTATTTTATAAATGATTCCCATTTCATTCTTTTTATCTGAAGACGGTAGTTACGTCAGGAGGAACTTATTACTTTACCTTTCAGTCTGCTTCACGAGAAAAAAGCAACTGATTTTAGTAAACTCAACTATCCTGAGTCCTAATCTGTATTCAGAATTTTTGTATCAGGTCTAGTTTTTTTTGTAATTTGCTACCCCTTAAACTCAAAAAACAAAAATTTGGCGAACTTCATAAATAAAAAAAAAATAATCAAGTGGATAATCTGAGTTATGAAAGTGTCAAGACAAATGAAAAACCTTAACTAACTAGTATAAAAAACGTACATTGCTTCTGCTGATATAAGATTGTTAGTTGTCTTTCGAAATCTTTCGCCGTTTTGATGCTCTAAGATGACTCTCAGAAGACTCCCTTTTTATGCACCAACAATAATTCGCCAACATAGATTCATTCCACTTGCCCTGATATCTCATTTCCAATGTTTCGATATCTTAATGAAACCTTTCACCCTGCTTCTCACTCATAGCACCAAGAATTTGAGGGAAATAATTGATGTGGCTGTATAGAAAATTAACACTCATTTTGGAACCCAGTGTTTTGAATTTGTTAACATTTCATCAACAAGTTTTTCGTAATTTTCAGCTTTTTTATTTCCTAGGAAGTTTAAAGTCACGCACTTAAAAGACAACCATGCAGATTTTTCTGTTTCTTTCATGATGGTCCTGAAATAGGAATCTTTAATCAGATCGAATATACCAGCTTTAATTTTTGTCTCGGTCTTTCTAGGAAATTTTCATTTAGATACAGAATTATGTTGCGTTCATTGCCAAGACTGGTAACAAATTGCTTCATGATTCCAAGTTTAAAATGAAGTGGGGGTAAAAGGACTTTTTCTCTAGAAATATATATTAAATATTAAAACTATTATTTTTACATGTTTTGGGTACTAAGTACAAAAAAGGCACAGGCAATTATAAGAATTGTAAATTTTATATTTTTTTATAATATTTTATAGTTCAGTAATGCCAAAAACTATAATTGTAGTTTAATTATGTATCTATACATATAGTGAATTTTGTAATCGATAAGCATTTCAAGAAATTCCGAAAAATCCCATTTCTCAAAAACTGGACCTGATGATACAAAACTAAATACGGCTTTTATGTTTACCGATAGTGTGGAACTGAAAAATATAAATAGTTTCTCTGAAGCAAAATGGTTCTATTATAATAGAAGACTCGAAAATAGCAAAACATTGCCACTCAAAATAACATTTAATGAGTAATTGTATAAAGATACTAAAAATGAAAAAAAAAAAACAAAAAAAAAACACAGATAACAGAAAGATTATTGAAAATATCTTAATAAAAAGTACGAAAGTAAGTAACTTGAATAGAAGTGAAGGTGTGAAAGTACAGGAAAATATAGTAACTTTCGCTAAAGATTTGGTGTCGCAATGTATTAAATCTGCCAATAGAGATAAATAGAGACTGTTGAGATAAATAGTTAACATTATTAAGATATTATTGTAGAATTTGATGTTTTAATATTGCAACAGAGGAGTTAGCGTTTCCCTATTTGATCTCTTGTCTTTGTTAATTTTAAATTTGATAGCGTGACAAAGGAAAGATGTTGATTCTTTCCAAAAATTCGTATATATTTTTAATAAATATTTATACAACATAAAGATGGTGTGGAATTATTTATCTTATAATAGGAACTGAAAGGAAGGAAGGAACTGAAGAGTAAGTATGATTTCATTAAATCCGCGACATCTTCAAAACATACTTTTAATACAGTGAAAACTCGATTAACCGTCACCTTCGGATAGACGGTAACAGAAATTTCGCAATAAACATGTACAGTAACGAAATTTCAATGTTGGTTTGGGACGAAAGGCAAGCAATAAATTAATACAAAGAAAAATCTATCGGTAACAAATAGATATCGTCAAACACCAAATAAATAATAATAATAATAGAAACATAAAACAGTAGGCCTACTAGATAATAAGTTTTATATGTTGAAGCTGTAATCAGTCATCTTCTATTTCTTCGACGCTCGAGGTTATTTTCGCGGCGATGTCCCGTATTTTACGGAGAAGTAGGTTTTGCGATCGATGACAGATAACAGAGAGTGACGGTTAATCGAGTGATAGTTAATCGAGTTTCCACTGTACATTCACTGCAAATGCATCAGTCGTATTGTATAAAGAATTATTTTAGTTTTTGCCACTTTTTTTTTTGTTTTTTTTTTTGTTAAGTTTGTTTTTAACATTGCTGTGCTTTATTGGTGTTTGTAAATGTTTGATTAAAAGAATTTCTTAATGAAGGCTATTTAATCCACATTTAATAGCTTCTGTTTAGTTATAAGGCTTTTTACCTATAAAAGCATAAAAAGTATAAATTTCAAACACATTTCGAATTTTAATATTTTTCTGAATCAATTGGATTTAATGCCAGAAAATTTAGTAAATCAAAAACTTCTAATGCATTGCAAAGCTTTTCTTTAGACATTTCTAATTCCTTATCTTAATTTAAAATTTCATTTCCAAAGTTAATATTCTATGAAAACCATTTTGTTCTTAAAATCGTATAATTTGACTGAGCATAAGAGCAACGAATCCAACAGCTGCTGCTCCGCCATGCGGATAATTTCAACATTAATAACAAATAAAGGAAGCAGCAATAAAACAGACTAAGAGATTACTCACATTGTATATTTAGAAGGAGTTAAAGTAATTCTAATGAAATTTATTCTCATAACTAAAAATATGAATCTGTATTTGTTATTTGTGAAAAAAAATGTATGCTTTAAAACTGAATACTCGCAAAAGTTTATAGATTCTAATAATTTAGAATTTCATTAATATATTCAAACCATTTAAAAATTATTGAAGAAAACTTCGAAAATTGATATATTTCAAGCGTAAATACTGATATAATATATATATGTAGGGTGTTGCAAAATTCGTGTGTAATATTCAAACCATATGTAGGGTTTGACTAAGGATCAATATATTCCTAATGAACCCATGTCCGCAAACGCCCCATTAAGGCGCTAGGTGGTCCTAAAGTGAGCCTTTCCCAGAGATCATATTCTCTACTATACCATAAGAAATGTTTTGTAGGCGAGCCAACACCTGTTTTGCAGGCGAGTAATTTTTGTTTGTTTCAATTGTTTCAACAAATATAACTCATCTGCAAATCAGGTGTTGGCTCTCCTGTAAAACATTTCTTATGGTGTAGCAAAAAATATGATCTCTAGGAAAGGCTCACTTTAGGACCACCTAGTGCTCTAACGGGGCGTTTCCGGACATGGGTTCATTAGGAATATATTGATCCTTAGCCATGCCACTACACGTGGTTTGAATATTACACACGAATTTTGCAACACCCACTGGCCACTTTATTAGGTACACCCCTGCTGTGCACACAAATGGTATGGGGGTAGTGTCGTGGTGTGGGGGATGTTTTTCTGGCACAGTTGGGTCCATTGATGCCTCTGGAGGCAAGTCAGGATGCTAGAGCTTACCTAAACATCGTAGCTGACCAAGTGCATGTTAACAGTTTATTCTCTTGCAGATGACTTCCAGCAGGATAATAGTCGGTGCACAAAGCCCGCATGGGATGGTTTGAGGAACATGACGATGACTTTTCCTTGCTGCAGTGGCCCGCTCAGTCACCGGATCTCAGCCCGATTGAAAATTTGTGGGACGATCCAGGCCTATACCTCCATCAAATGTTCAGGAACTGCGGACATACTCATGTCTGCATGGTACACAATATCTCAACGTTTTCAGCTTCTTCTGGAATACATGCCTCGACGAATTCAGGCTGTTTTGAGGGCTAAAAGAAGCTCAATACGCTACTAGGTAGATATATCTCATAAAGTGGCCGGACAGTGTGTGTGCTTGTGTGTGTGTGTTTTAAATCCTGGCTTAACAAATTCAAGCCATCTCCTGGATTCGAATCGAGATTCAGGTATATTGGTTTCTTAATAGACCTCTATCTTAATCCCTTGCTAAACCTTAGATATAGTGAACACTTCATATTGTTGTTCTCTCAGTAATAAAATTTTTATAACAAATAATAATAAAACGTTTTTTGCTTGTGTTTAAATACTTTTTTATGTTTTGTAGACAGTTATTTGCAATAGTTGAAAAAAAGTTGAAAACATTATGAATTCCTGAAGAGATGTCGAAATGACAGAAATGTTTTTTAATCATTTTGAATAATTCTAAAATTACGACATAAGAAATGACATTAGCATTCAATCTGACTACAGCTAGTATTTCAATGCATTTTCTAACATCAGAGGAACTATTAACAAGAAAACACTTACCTGTCTCTCTTCAGTCTGTGAAATTCTCTTTAGGCGAAATATGCTTACTACTAAGACTGTAAGTAAAAAAAAAAAGCAAAAAAAAAAAATTTAACAATTTTTCTGAAAGTTGAAGATCTTCTTACTCTATACATGAAATAAGAAAAAAATATTTTCTTTAACAGTATATTTTTTTATGTTCTTTAATAAAAAGGTTATGAATTTGCTTGCTTTTGGAATTTTTGTTATTACTAAAATGAAATTGAGATTTTTATTTCCAAAACTTAACAAAAACCAGGACTGCTTCTTAAAAACGGAATAATTTGACCTAATGTGAGAGCAACGAATAACAGAACCAGTGTACAGAGCCATCATGCGGTGGATTTCTGAAATAATAGTAATGAAGGAAAACCTTTCAGAAGTCTTATTGGCAATAAATTGAATTGTTTTAGAAATACGAAGTAAATTTTTCTTGCAAATCACACTCAAATATCAAATATAATTTAAAAGTTCAAATGTAATTTAAAAAAATGAAATTTATAATTAGGCAAAAACTGAAAAACAAATAAAGGGAAATACAAGTAGAAAAAAATTACTGAAAAAAAAAATGATTTCTTTTTTTAAACAAAGTAAAAAACAGATGTAAAATTCTTTAAAAAAAGAGATAAATTAAAGATATTACATCATTTTTCAGGCAGATTAAAAGTTTGTTGTCGATAACTGCGCTTCACAGTGTTACCATAAAAATTCCAGACTTTGTTAGAAATACAGTGATACCTCGGTTCACGAACTTAATCCGTTCCTTGACCCTGTTCGTGAACCGAAAAGTTCGTGATCCGAATCAGTTTTTCCCATTGCAATTAATGTAAATCCAAATAATACGATTTTTGTCCTAGAAAATTTTTTTTTAACATGTTATGGCTTTATTTGTGAAAATAATACCGAAAGGAAATAAAAATAACAGTAATATTAGAAGGAAGCAGTTTACTTACCAAAATAAAACTAATTTTACAGTACATATACAATTTATCTTTGTGATTGATAATTGCTGGCACACGGGGACGGAGGAGGTGGAGAGGGGGAGGAGAAAGATTACTCCTTCGAAGGCAGTTGGGAACTGCATAAGATAACGATCCAGAGAAATTTGCCTTTTTCTTTGCTTGAGAATTTTGCGAAAATAGGTCATTACATTATCATTTAAAATTTCCACTGCTTTTTTGAGAGCCATAATAATGGATAAATTTAATTAAATAAAGAAAAAACTAAAATATCAACAGTTGTTGTTGGGACTTTACTGCAACCACGCGAGCTAGGAGAACTGAGTTGCTGCTTTTGGGGGGGGGGGGGGTGGTTCAGCGCACGATTTTCTGCGCTGCAAATCACGTGCGCTCCATGAGCTCCGTGCGTGCATGTTCGTGAACCGAAGCATCGTTCGTGAAGCGAAGCAAAATTTGTTTGCAAATGGTGTTCGTAAATCGATTTGTTCGTAGACCGAGACGTTCGTGATCCGAGGTATCACTGTATACCGTTAGATCCAAAAAGTATGTCTTATTTCTATTTCCCTTCTATTTTCCTTGATTTGTTTTTCAGTTTTTACCTAATTGTGAATTTCAATTTTTTTAATTACAGTTTACTTTTAAATTATATTTGATATTTAAGTGTGATTTGCAAGAAAAATTTACTTTGTATTTCGAAAACAAGGTGTACCTGAAATATGCTGCCAAACTATAGGTTGTATTCAATCATGCAAAGCAACGAATGAAAGCCTTATAAACATGGGTCTGGAAATGCATTATTTCCAAGATACGAACGATGCAACAATACAGAGGTGTTGGCCGTACAGTCCTCAGTTTCACAGAAGAAGCTCGAAAGGTCCTCCACCGACCGTAATGCACGAATACAACGTCGTTACATCGACTGCCGAACACGGTCAAAGTTGCCAGGTGCACATCGAATTGTGTTTCACCCATCCACTATGCGATCATGCAGTGCGTGGACGTCAGGAACCGGTGTGGTGTACACTGGTGCCCCTTACACTAGTACCCCTTACGAAAAAGACCAGAGGGTTTAAATCAGGAGAATGAACATTACATGTCACAGTACTGACGAGCAATTTAATGACTCTATGACACGACGTAAAGGCCAATACCTCTGTATCGTTTCATCGTTCGTATCTTTGAAATAACGAATTTCCAGACCCATGTTTATAAGACATTTATTCGTTGTTTTGCATGATTGAAAACAACCTTTAAGTTAGCAGCACATTTCAGATACACGCTGTATAAAAGATCTATTTAGTAAAACTAGCAAAATATCCGTGCGAGTTTTTCTGATATGAATGAGGAAGAAACTGTAATTATGATATCACTTCAAAATTTTCCCAATATTTATAAAAAAAAAATCACATGCTTCAAATTAATATTATATTCGTATGTTGTAAACCGAAAACCCGTTGAAGTATCTTTCAACAAACTTTGCCACCTCCCTCCGCTGTACATCCCTTAGGACTGGAATATTGTGGTAAGTGTTTGCGGCCACAGGTTCGTCAAATAAGATATTAGACTGAACAAGATCTGGCTAAAACTCTCAAACAAACTAACTAACTATTTATTCGTGTGCTGCAGGGGTTTAAATAGAGTATTTACAAGGGCTGTGATTGGTTGGCGTGCTTTTACAATTGATTAGGGATTTAATTTACATGTGGGCTTTAACTGATTTTTAACTGTATTTTTAAATAACAACGAATCGAGGGGAAGAAGCACAGCCAATGGAAAATTTGAATTAAATAACAGGATTAAACGATAAACAGTAAAAATTTAGAATATGCAATTGATAATAGAATAAAGGCTGATACAATTATAAACGTAAGCAACTAAGAATAAATAGAACTATAAAAAGTTAAATGTGAATATAAAAATCATTACAATATCGAAGATTCGTCGAATGCGTATCTTTAGATTTTGACCAAAAAGACTCATGTCAAATTTCGTGTTTCCAACTCAAGCGGTTTCAGAGATAAGCATACCCTTCAGAAAGTTAGCCAAACCCCTCCCTGCCCCAACTCAAACGGTTTCAGAGGTAAGTGTCAATAATTCAAAAAAAAAAAAAATGGTTATTAAGAAAAACACAATAAGCATCGATCTGATTAAGATTTTGAGAAAAGAAAATTGTCTTAAAAATTCTCTTGATACATTTACATAAAATTAGTAAAATTCTGTAAATATAGTAGGCAGTATTCATGGAGGTTTTTGAATTTTTAAGATTGTGAAAGACTCATTAGTTTTTTATTTTTTTTTTCACGAATATAAATTCGCAACACTTTTAAAATACCGAAATTATTGCAGTGAACCCTCGATTTAACGGACTTCGGATTTACCGGACAAAATTTCCGGTCCGTATGTCATATGTGAAAATTAACACTGTTAATTTTAAAACATTTTTAACTAGAATTTGCTTATAATTAAAATAACAGATTTTTTTTTTGTTATTAATTCACTGTTATTTTTAATAAATTTTATCGAATAGGCCATATGATAGTAATGATAGAAAAAAGTAATGATAGTAATTTCGCTAGCACTGCAGCAATATATCACCATCCGACGACGAATAAACAGGATTTTTTTTTTTTTAAAATCACTTCTTTAATAACAAAAATAAAAACCTCCACTACGCGGCGATATTTCGTAAGGCCTAATCGGCCAACTTCCTCAGGCCTATTACATTACGGGAAGAGAGACCATCTCTCTCCTTCCCAAAATTAAAAATAATGATTTACAGTCAAGAAAATTAGAAGTAGGTCGATTAGGCCTTACGAAATATCGCCGTGTAGTGGAGGTTTTTATTTTTGTTATTAAAGAAGTGATTTAAAATATTAAGAAGAATTTATCTTTTTGTTTATTAGAAAATTTTTTGTTTGTTTTTAGAAATTTAAATTGTTTTGTTTTTAAGAACATTGTTTATTTGTTTAGTTAAATATAATTAAAATGTATTTTAGGAAAAATATATGTTTATTTATTTCGATTTACAATATTTCGGTCTGAAAGCTACGGTGTGTAGAAAG
>JAFIDM010002938.1:0-25546 GCA_023159025.1 Thereuonema tuberculata
AATTTTCTTTCTGTCTCTCTACTGAGAGTCCAGGTCTCAGATCCATAGAGGAAAGTTGTCCATGTATAACGTTTTATCATTCTTTTCCTTAAATTATGGAGATATCTCTTGATGTCAGAGTTGCTCTCATATCTATAAAAGTCTTTGTAGCTATTTCAATTCTCCTTTTAATTTCTCTAGTGCTAGTCCCATCCTCTGTGAAAAGCTGTCCCAAGTATACGAAGGATTCAACCTGTTCTAGTCTTTTATTGTTTACCCTGGTATGTCTATCCTTGTCATCTCATTTCCACTTTTAATTTTAAAAAAATAATAATAATAAAAACAGAGTAATATAGAATGGAGAAATTGTGAAATGCTCTGTGCTGACGAGTCCCAAAACTTATTTCCTGAGTGGACATGGAAATGCTTTACAATTATTTATTTCCATATGAGTTATAACGTTTTTATTTCTTGTTTATTTTAGAAACAAACACGTTTATTTTAGTTGTAATTGCATTATTTACGGCAATGACGCACTGTATGATGAGAAGTGCAGTAGATACTTAGATGTGAAAACCAAAGTAGTGCTTCAACTTGAATATCAATACATCCGTTTATAACATCCTTCGGTAACCAAAGATGCCATAAGTGCGTGGCCTGCTACATAAAAGCAAATTCATATTCATTATTTCACAATTATCGCAATCTTTTGCCAAAAAAATTCATTCCTTAATTTGTCATTTCTTCAAATCTTTTTTGTAATTTCTTCTTTTTATGGTGAATTCTTTTCCAGAGTCAGAATTTTTTTCTGATTGGCTAGGAATACTTCAGTATTCGATTTCAAAACCTCTTCCAATAGTTTATACCAAAGGTGTCCAAACTACGGCCCGCCAGGTGATTTCATCCGGCCCTCGAAAGTTTTTGAAAAATGTATATCAAAATTGAAATGAATGCAAAAATCATATCTGATATAAAAGGGGAAATTTTTAAAAATATTATAAATATTATAAATAGATTTAGTCATATTTGTTTAGTATCGTTGTATTTTTAATTAACTATAAAAATTTTTCTTCAATGTTGTCTTTTTCAAAATGAATATTTTGTAATTTACATATTAATGTGGCACGCCCAGATGGATTATAATCCAATCTGGCCGCTTCGGCAAAAAGTTTGAACGAGCCTGTTTCATACAAATGTATCCTGGCTTCAGTTGATAGGTCTTTTCTGGTAATTCCAGTAGCTTCTTTAATTTTATGTAACTTTTAACATGAATTCATGTTAAACTTTTGCTCTTTAGATCATTCATTGCACAAATAACAGTTATTTCAATTTTCAGTTGAACAATCTCAACTTTAATTTCTTTTTGATGGATTTTCTTCTATGATTTGGCAAATGAAAATTACGAGAAATGGTCGGTGTCCATTAGAAAATAGTTCTACACCAGGGCATTGTTGATGATTTTCCCAATAAAAAAGGGATGAAACAACGCCTACACAGGGTTTTAGCCATGAAGGGATGTAAACAATAATTTAATTCTGAGCCATATGAACTCTTGCTGTTAATCCTTTAATCCACAAATCTTAGAAGAAAGCTTAATCTAAAAATAAATAAATCAATGTTAAACCAAACATCAAAGTCACTTGTTCTCATACTTAACGTTACCATTTCATCGCTTTTAACGTTTATTTTTGGCATTTAATTCTAAAAAGGCAGTGGCCACTTCTAAATTAAATGCAATTCACTCTAATTCTTCTTCTGGAGAAAATCAAGATTCTTTTCCCTGCCTTTCTTGCGCCAAAAGCATTCTGGGTAATGGTAGTTTTCGTTTAAGTTAAAAGGTTGTTAAAAACATTTCTATTTTCCTTTTTTTTTCAAAGAACTTATTTTTCTTGAAATTAGAGAATAATGTATTTCGCCTGAAAGTCCATTCGATGTTATTTGGTAATTTTTTGTGTAATTAAAAAGAAAAGTTAATTAAAAGTTAATAATTGAAGAATTTAACAATTACATAAAGAATTAAAAAGAAAATTATACTTTAGTGAAGTATAGCTTTTTACGAATTTTCTTTATTTTTAAGGGCATTAGTTTTAGCCAAAGTTATCTACTAACTAGTACCAACTAACTAGTAAGTAAATGGATAATTTCAATTTTGATAGTGGATTTATTACTCATTTTTTTTTTTTTAGTATTCTAGTAGTTCCAGCTGGGATTTATTTATTATTTTCAAGATTCTTTTAATTAAAAATAAAAATTAAAAATATCTTGTTTGAAAAAATTTTGAAACTATATTTGAGATTAACGAATTAAAAAAAATAAGCAATTTCGTATTATTATTTATATTAACAAATATCTACAATAGCTTATTAAACTTACAATGTAAGTTTGCTGGATTGTAGAAATCTTATATATTTAATTTGAAAGCAAGGAAATGTGAGGATTTGGGGGGGGGGGGGGGGGGTGGGGGGGGTTCCAGTAAATATAATAAGACACACTTGGTAAATGATACGGTAAATAAACTATCAATTTAAATGGACCAAATATATTTTGCATTTTATATTTACTAAATCAATATACTACTTTAGCTTTGTATTATTTCATTATTCCTGATTGCATGAAATCTTGTCGGGGAACCTTTTTATTATTTTAGAAGCCCTTCTCAAATGGTGATAGAAGTGTCTGTTGAACGAAATGCAATCTGTTTTTATTTCTTAGCTTCTCAACGTTGTTCTTTGAAAGAAATCTAAACAAACGAGACCTCTAAAGCTGAATCATTGATTGTGGGTTGATGAAAGCCCTCAGGCAGCGACCGTGCAAGTGGAGAGCTCGAGGGCGGGCGGTCGGTGGCTGATGCTGGCCTTTTGTTTCTTGAGCACATTTATTCCTTCTGCGCCCTTTTTCCCAGAGCCGGTCTCCCGCGAAATCCGAGTGCACTGAGCATCAGTAGGAGGCTGGGGATTGGAGGCGACCGGGTGCTTCAGTCGGCACGTGCACCGCACAATCTGGGAAAGTAGGGATTTTAGCTTTTTACGCCTCTTTAATTTCCGAATTTTTATAATTTAAAAATTTCGTTAAGTTTTTGTTTTAAAGGCGTTTCTTTTAACAAAATTAAAAATACAACAACGATGTAATTATAAACTCAATCGAAGGAGAATTGGAACAGTCCCAAAGAAAAATAAATAAATATGCAACAAATAATTGAACTAACTGGGCAACATTTACGCCAAAAAAAAAAGGAACATTTACAGAATTTTAGAAAATGCTCGTTATAGATTTAAATATAAATTATAAAAACAAAATCAGATAAATGCCTAAATTAAAAATTATAAAGAAATAATGAGCATGAAGAAAATCAATACATCTAATTACATTGCAGAATAATAAAAAACAAAACCTCGAATGCTTCAGCTTCACCACCCATTATCAAAACAAAGCATTTTAGCAAGTTGTGCATTTTTTTTTAGGATTTTTCTGTTTTTATTTAAGATGCTCTTGCAATTAAGTAACCTGTAGATAGATTTAGGAAAGATTTACGTAAAAGACAAAATTGTAGTTTGTTTTTTTCTCTGTCGTAATTCTAATTTTTTTTTTTTTTTAACTTATTTTCTTTTCTTACGATTTTCCAAATGATTAATTATTAAAAACCAAAAATAACATCTAATCTTTCTAATACAATATATTGTTATTTTACAAGTGAAAATAATTACCTTTTTTTTTTTTTGTAGAATAACAATTTTTAAACAACGAATCAGAAAATTGACAGCAGATAATTCTTATGTAACTGTTTTTCGTTAGTTAGTTCCTCCCCTAGATTATCGCGTAAAAGTGGGGAAGAGAAAACCTTGTTTACGTGGATAAGAGGATTATACTTTCACAGTTAAGCCGACTTCTTCTATTCCGCTAGGCCTAATTAGCTTGTAAACATATACGGATTGATTCACCCCCACTCGGGGTTTGAGCTTTGGGAACATAACATGACCTCACCCCCAAACCACCGCCGTTCAATTAATTGTTTTCTCACGATTGACCCCAGGACTGATTGAAAATGTCCATTTAGCAAAGCATGAATATGTAGATGTCAAAAATACATGGGAAAGTCCGTGTTATATTTCGAATGTATTTTTATTTTATGTTTAATAAAAGAAAAAGAAGAGTTGATTTGAAATTCACTTCACTTTTCCACAAAATATTAGTTTTATTTATCCTTATTCATTTCCCATTTTGTTGAGACCTCTTTTATCTCTATCTAAAAGTAACACAATTTTGAATTTATAAACTTTGCCCAATATTTCTACTTGTTTTCTTAATTCAAAGTCAAATCTTATTAATTAAAACACAAATTTCTAGGTGGTTTAATTCTAGGTGGTGCCTCAGACTAAAGTCAATTCAAATTTTTTGAATTAAAAATAGAATAATCACTTGCACTGGCCTACCCAGGATTAAGATTTGGGAGAGAGTGGGGCTCAGGATGTTGTAAAAAAACCCATTCAAATTAAAAATAAATTGTTTCAAAGATCACTTTCGAAAATAATAAGATGAGACACGTCAATGCTTCAATAAAAGTTTTTTTCTCGTTTTTTCTTTATTTCTTTATTTTTCTGTTGTCTTTTTCTTGATTTATTTTTGGATTCGAGGGGGAAGGGGCTTCAGCCCACTTCCGTTGGTGCGTCACTGATCACTTGTTATTTTCAAGTAAAACATTTTCATTTTTCTCATTTGGCTGATAGACGGCAGCAGTTTTTCTTTGTCATCGCAAACCCAAATTCAGTAATAAAAAATAGAAGATAAAATTTGATTTCAGTTTCTACAAACACTAATTTTAAATCTTTTAAAATGAGTACAATATTACTCAAATAATGAAGCAGAGAAAAGTGAATTTCGGAAATACTTCGAAATTTGTAAAGAATCAATATTTATATGTTTAAACAATCTCAGTGTCATATTTCGGTCTTTAAGTCCAACTATATCGTATGTTTGAGGACAGTTTTTTTGAAAGTCTTTCTCAAGTTCAATAATTTTTGCATGTATTCTACAATAGACCTTTGATTGCTGTTAAATTTTGTAACTGTAACAAATAGGGTAATAAGAAGATAGAAGTGTCAAAGAAAGAAAATTTGTTAATATTCTGTCGTACAGAGATTCATTAGAACTTTCCAGATGTTGTTATTTCTGTTTCCATGGAAGCTGTTTCTTATAGATGTGGCTTAAGGATGAATAGTAAAGAGTATCTAAACATTATTCAACTGAATACGATTCAAATGTTTTAGACCTTTTCTAAAACAGTGTATAAATTGAACTTTGCTATTCTAGAGATGTAGGAATTTTCCCTGAACGAGATTACTCCATAGAAATTGCTGTGAAACCAGTGTGTTTAAAGAGATCATACAATTTTTGACAGCTAACTTATGTTTAAATTTATGAGCTCAAAAACAACATTTTTATTTTACAAATTTGTGACGAGTTTTTCTGAGTTTGTCCATTTAATTTCTATTGCATTCATCGAAGTATAACCATGTCTTCTTCCTTGTTTTCCATTCTATTATCTATAAACAATTTTAAAGGAAAAAAAAATATAAAATCAGACACTTCCAATTCTATGACTATCAGTAAAATTTAGCTGAAGAAAACTTTAAAAAATGGAAAAGAACTAATATTAATAAATCGAAATTATAAGTAATAATTATATTCGCTTACTAGGCATAATCAAATAATTAAAATAATATTGATTCAAGAAATCTGTGAATTGCAGATTACGCAATTTTGAAAAAAAATAAGAAATTAAAAGAAGTCTGTAGGTCAATAAGTAGTCTATCTGTTATCTATAGGCTGTACTAAATCTATAGCTCGTTTCAAAACAAGAAATAAGTTTTTTTTATATAGGAGTTGTATTTTTTAAAAATATTGACTTTTTCTTCTTATATCTTCATTTTCTAACATATCCAATTCAATAGTGTTATCTTGATGCTTCAAAGTAGGAATAAAAATGAACCAATAATCAATAGCCACAATACATTGTAATTCGTAATCCTATAGTAGGTCTCACTTTGCCTGATGTTTCCATATCAATAAAATGCCATTGGACAAAGACAGGTTTAACTTGTATTCCTCATATTGCATAAAACTTGTATCATTCTTTCTATCAATATAAGAATGAGATAATGATTATCTCGACAAAACCAAATCAGAAGTTCACAGTTCAGTTTCAATGTAAAGAATTGTGAAATTTTATTCAATGATTTTCAGTGGATTAGCCACTTAGCAACGATAACATTAAACAGATTTATTCGTCAGTGGTTTAGAATGGTAACAATAGCTCTAAAGAAAAGATGGCAAAACAAGTTATTGAAAATGAAAAGGCTACTGGACTGTGGTTAATTTGTTAAAATTAATACGGAAATGACAAAGGAAGGAACTTCTTAGACCGGAACAATGAGGGAGTTCTTTCAGGATCGGTCGACACAGAAGAGCTGAATTTCCGGAAGGAAGAAGCCCTCCAAGCACGGATATCCGAAGAGCAAGCATTGCGGAAGTGGGATGGATGAAAGGGAGGGAGAATGGAGAGGATCTTCCCTCTCTTTTTTTGTTCTCGAATGAACACTAACAATTGTAGCTAGAAAATACTGAAGATTTATTTTGATAAGAACAGTTTTATTATAACATTAAAATTTTATATATTAATTGTATATTAGAAATTTACAATTTTAAAGAAAAGAAAACGTAAATTTTTAATTTTTCTTTTAGTAAATATAGAAGAGACATCCTGAAATCATCTGCCGCAAAGCTCTTTAGTAGAGAGTGGTATTTAAGATCCGAGTTAAGATTTTTTAACTGATCTTCCTTTTAAAATACATGTTTTAATGTAAATACAAAATATATATTATCTTTTAATCATTCAGATAATATCTTTTCAATAAATGTCGTTCTTTAAATAACAGTTATATAAGATTCGTAGCATCTAAGTGAAGTAGTTAAATGAGTTTGATTTAATTGTCAAATATTTCCCCATCAGACGAATCTTAGTTATCTCAAACCTTGTACAAAAACTGATAATCGGTAATTAAGGCGGTCGAAAATATTTTAATCATTCACATTCATTTCGTCCAGTTAGATTGGTGATCGCAGGAGTCTCTATCAAGACTCCTAAATGTATTAAAAGAGCCCGATAACCGAAAAAAGGCCCTATGGTTAAATGATGGTTTCCTTCCCCCAAATCGGCCTATTTATCACATGTAATTTTTATGAGAATTCTTTTTTATAATATAACTATTATAACTATTGAATATAAACGATGGATAGTCATTCTTATTGTGGTAAAAAACATTTGTAATATCCTAAATGATCGAAAGTATTTGTACAGGTGGTATCTTACTCCAATACGAAAGTCAGCAATGTGGAATTATTGACTTTCATAGTATAGATCAACCCTCTATAATAACCTTCTGAGATGACTTTCCACTATATTTTGATACCTTGTTGCGTGAATTCTCTCTTCCATGCTTTTAGAAGAGCATTAGTGAAGTCAGTCACTGATGTCAGGTGATTCGACCTGACTCGCAATTTGCAATTCCATTTCATTCCAAAGGTGTTCGATGGGTGTGAGATTAAGTCAAGTCCTGCGCAGAATGGTTTGTAGATACCAGCGTTGTCGTGTTGATACAGGAAATGGCCTTAACCGAACTATAAAGCATTCAATGTCGTCGTGGACCACGATTGTACTGTGTTTTTCGTAGACTTTTAACGTCTTTTTACAAATATCACTTATAAGTGATGGGATAGCTGCAGAGGGGCAGAAATTTCCCGAAATTAAGTTAAAAATCACTGAGCTTTATTCTACGGATGCATTTTATCTACAAAGAAAGATTGCCACATCCACTACTAAGAAAGATATATCCGAAATATTTTTGATCAAACAATGCATATTAAATTACAAAGACCTATTCAACAATATTAATATTACTTTAGTAATTACAACAAATATTTATACCGTTATTCTTTTTTAATTGTAAGGGAAAAAACCCAGCATAATTATTCCCATTGAAGGGTCTGTTTGATTTAAGGTAACAACTCGTTTGAAGATGCAAATTTAATGCTTTTTCCATTAAGTCCAAAGATGCTACGTCAGCATTCAACTATAGACTAGATTATGATTGCGAATGTATGTAAGAACATCCTGTTTAATTTTTTCAGTTGTGAAACTTTACCAATTAAACATCTAAAAGTTAACGGGATTCCAATAATATGTCTTAGCTTCCAACTCAAAACTTGCAAAATTTATTGTTAAAGTATTGCCTTAAAATTAGCTACAGCTGTATATTAAAATAGATTTATGTAGAGTCTGAACTAAGATTAAAAATCAATTCAAGATCAGATTACGTGTGAAATAACATCTAGCAATCTGCCTTGTTATTTTGGATGTCAACGGTTTTTCTATTCAGGAGGTTTAAAATATCATCAGAATAATAAATGGCAAGAAAAAGCTAGAACTGAAAAACAAATAAAAGAAACTTTCATTTCTGTAAGCAAAGGAACAGTAACAAAGGATTCTTCATAACAGAACAACTTAAAACACAGTGCTGAAAAACGATAAGAAAATCTCACTTCTTATTCCACGTAATTGGTACAATTAAACAATAAGACAGTTGAGACACAACTCATAAGAGAACGAAGTTAGCTAAGAATATTACCACAAAATACCAGCGCAGGGGCGTAAAACAATGGGGGGGGGGTATTCCCCTCGCTCATAATCTCAAAATATATATTTTTGAGAGCTATTGATAGTAAGATAAAACGTTCTTGCCCCTCCCAATGCCAAAATAAAATCTTATATAGGTTCCTGTAAGACCTAAGGAAAACTTTAAACTCACCTTCTTTTCCTAAATGGAGATAAGTTAATATAAAATTATTTTCCAGACACGACCATTAGATAATAGACCTAAAGGAAATATGAACTGTTCTTAACATTACTTTCTGTTATAATTTTTTGTAGCATAATTTTTTTTTGTAGCGTGCAGGGAAACGTTTTAATATTTATAAATATCTAATTTTTAAAATATTTCACATTTATAAACAAGCTTTGCCGAATCACAAAAGTAAGGTTTTTATAATTCCTGATACAAAAGAATGTTTATGAAGAATTGTATTAAATAGTTAAACTTACTAATAAGCTAATAAGCTAATAAACCATGCTTTGTCTTTTATTATCACCTTTGTTCTGTCACCGATTACTGATAATTCTCGATTGGAATCAAAACCTTTTATTCAAGTTCCTTTTAGTTCGCATTGTCTAGTAAATATCTCACGCTCTGTCTAACAGTTTTAATTATAAACTCATTACGAAGAAGAAAAAGGTAGATTCAGCTGGAATGAATGTTTTTTCTGTATCTTTTTAGTTGATGGAACGTGTTTTCTTCATCTTCCGTTCATAATGAACGAACACTTTTTTTTTTGTTTCTTTTTTTTTCTAGAATTTTTCTATTCTTTAGTTTTTGTTTTTCTTCTTTTAATGGGGAACACAGCTATTCTTTTTATACTTATCGCACGTACAATCATTTAGACTTGATAGTTTCCGCAAAATTTTGTTGTTATCTTAATTGGATTGTGTGTTAAGAGATCCGTGATTGACAGTGATGCTTATTCGATCAAATTGTTCACACACTGAGGGTGGATGATCTCCTCCACACGAATGAGTAACCAATTCTCTCTCCTCTTTCATTAGTGACTTCATTTCCGCTAAACAAGGAATGACTTCCATTGATACTTCTCCTCCTGTTTTACCTGTGGAGGAAGACAACTTCATTTCTAACATCGGACCAACGTTCATTCTTTTAGACCGACTTTGAAAAGATTGAACAGAATCAATCAGTTATTTCTGCTATTTTCAATGATGTCCAAAACACAATTATTCCTTCTCTTTTTCAAGAATAGAAGGAAGCAAACTTTTTGTTATAGAGAAAAATGAATTTAGTGACGTTTAAAACATGGAAAAAAATCAGACTTAAGGATTTTATAAATTTTAATCAAATACAAAACAATTCTTTCCTCATTTACTTTATAAGGAATTTTTTGTAATCAAGGATTGAAGGCATCATCGTCAATCAGTTGTGTTTTCACAAACTAAATGTACGTGTTTTGAATGAATCGTTATTGCCTCGCATATAATATTTTATTAAATGTGCAAATGATCTGCAATTTTTTAAGTAAATGACTTAAAAAAAAGTATTTCACAAAATGTATTATTTTATGGAAACTGAAATTATTAACAAAGAAAAATTTGAAGATCTGCTTTCCTTTCAATGGAATTTCTTAAAAACTCTTTTCTTTTTCTTTTTTTTTTTTTAAACTATAGAAAAACCTGAATATTAATAATACAAATTTTGAAATTTCTAGGAAAAAAAAAAAATTAAATCCTCGTTACTTATGTAAATTGGTGAATTCGGATTAGCTTTAATCCTATCAAATGCTAATGAATGGATTAACTGATTAAAATTAATTGTTGAAGACAATGAAATAGAATTAGAATAGAAATCTATTCTTTGGGAATTTTATCTCTTCTCGCGCTAATTTCTTTTCTAATTGAAATCGTTTCCAAAAGAATCTTTTTTTCCCTATGTATTTGAAAGAATATTCCAAATATATAACTTACAATGTCCCTAGTCGTTAAATAAGTTTCAAGGAGATCCATCCACACACACACACACACACAGACTGAATGATCTAATAAGCTTCACTTTCCTAGGAAAGTAGGCTAATAAAGTGTTTTCGTTCAAAGTAAGAGAAATATTTAACTTTCTATTGTAAATACTGTTTAAAACAAAAGATCATATATATTATAGCTTATGTACAGTTGCCCAGATTAACGAAAAAAAGTAATTTAAATAATTTTGAGATTAAATTTCGAAGGAAAATAAATCATTTATTCCTTCCCCAGATTTTTGAACGTCTTAAAACTTTCTATGAATATTTATTTGTAAGAAATTACTTTCAATAAAACAAAGATGAAATAAGACAACTTCCTCCTTTGTACTTGAACATTTTCTTGAACCACTGAAGGGCAGATCTTTCTGGTATTTTAAACTTCAGATACAAATCTGAAATTTGGTATAAATCTAGAATTTCTAAAATCACGAAACATTTTTTTTTTTTTTTGAAATTGTATTCAGTTAGCAAAGGCTACAACTCACACCTTCACTTACTAAGGAATGATGTAATTCTATTGCAATATTCAGTCTTCTTGTTTCAGTTGATATCATTTTTATATGAATTTAATATCTTAGATTTGATGAAGGAATCCATTATTAAATGAACTAAATTATTTTAATTGATATTCAGTGAAAATCAGATAAATGATTGAGAAAATAAAAACGATGACTGGTGATAATATTTTAGTCTTGGGTAAGTATGGCTTATAGATATTCTTCAAAATCTTCCAACGACTGAAGGGGATTTGATGGAATTCACTTATTACAAATAAAAAAGCTAAATGATAGTAAGGAATTCGTCGTCCGTGTCTGTCCCTCCCCAACAACTCGGAACGGAAGATAGGATCAGCAAACGGACTTCACCATCGTTCAAAGGTCAAAACATCGTAGGAATGGGTATTTTTTTTCCATTGGCAATGCCTGAGCGGGAGGCCTGGGGAAAACTTTGTTTGTGAACATTGTTTATAAGAAGTTCTTGTACTTGCGGTTGTTGATACTGAGTACTCATTATAAATATGGTGTAACTTTGCCTTAACTTTCCGGAAATTCGTAATAAATGATTATGCAACTAAAATTTTTCGTAATATGTTGTTTGAAATTATTATGCACACGTTCAATGTCCGCGTAGATTTTAATGGGTCGCCCTTAATTTTACGCTTTAGCACAAAATTGTTTTTAGTTGTTTTTCTTTCAAATTCACACTTGCCTAATCTTACAAACATACACACCCCCCCATTATAAAAAAATGAAGGAAAACAATCCTACTTCCTTTGTAGAATAAGATTTATTTATAAGAGAAATAATCTTAACCTGCTCTAGGCATGAATTTTCTTTTTCGTTTCTTTGGGAAAATATCCCATCATGTTGGGAAAACATTTCCTGTTCTTAAGATTTATTTCTTTGCTTTTTTTTTTAGATGTCCAACCTCCTCCCGAAGCAGCCCGTGATCCCTCTATGATGGGATTTTCTCCTCAACCACCCCCTCGTACTAAACGTATGAGAACGTCATTCAAACATCACCAATTAAGAACAATGAAATCCTATTTTACTATCAATCATAATCCTGATGCCAAGGATCTGAAGCAGCTTTCACAGAAAACTGGACTCTCCAAGAGAGTTCTACAGGTGAGCATTAAACGTATTCTAACCCAATGAAAGAAAAACTACTTTCGATATAGAACCAATAGTATAAATTGAAGACGTCTATTCTGAATGTTTAATATTATCACTTATAAATTTCTCGTAAAATTATATTTAGAATGAAATATATATATATAAAGATAATAGTCCTTGTATTTACTTTCGTATCATTTCTTACGACAGTTGTTTAATTTAAGAATTTTTTACTGAATTTAACTGCTCTAGAAATTTTCCTCTAATTCTGCTTAAAGTTAAAAAATTAAATGTCTAAATTCGTTTAAAATTTAATAACAAAGATATAAAACAACCCTTTCAATGATACCGTTGAAATATAAATATAAAATGATATTTATACAAATATAAATTGGCATTTAATTCTGATCTGAAAATGATAACGGAATAATCCGGTTTTTTAACACAAGGAATAAAGAGTTAAAACAACGGTAGAGCTGAGAAAAATCGAAGGTTCATGAGGTTGTAATGGGTTGTTGCACTAATGAGAATCTTTCTAAAGATAAATTCGCGTGACAAAGTTCTTTTAAGAGACTAAGCTATCCTTCGATCAGACACGTGATCAATTAAATAAGGTTTACTTGGACTAAAACCTCAGCAACAAGAAAAATAGGGATTAAGATTTAAAATAAAAAAAATACAAAGCTATCCGAAGGGAAATTCAAAATATTTCTTTAGATTAAAATGAAAAACAAAAAAAAAAACAATATTCGTAGAATTTATTATCTTGTACTCCCGAGTTCTTCGTGAATTTCAAATCATTGAAATAAATGACTACGATGTTAGATCTCAATGGTCTTTTGGAAGATATCTAACAATGACGTAGATACGTTGTTTCTTTCTGATATGTTCCCGCCCTAATAAATATTGATAATCAAAATTCATTGATAGAATAATCTAACTTCTAATATTACATCTGACAACGACCTGAGGTGTAAAAATCTTTGAAATGATTGTTTAATTTTCGAAAATTTTAAAAATTATTTTACTTCTATTGAATTAAAGTATAATTAAGGCGTTAAGTAAAATAGAAAATTGATTAAAAATCAAATAACAAAGATGAGAAGAAACAATCCTCTAAATGTAATATTATAATAAATTATTGCTTTGGTAAAGTTTTAAAGATTTATTAATTAGAAAAATGGAAAAAAAAAAGGAAATCCATTCCATAACTTATAACATTATAAATATCTTATTAGAAGTTGTTTCTTTTATATCAAGGGATTGTGATAGAAGAATTTGTTTTTTTCTATTGATGTGATCATATGTAGGCCATTTTGTAAGTTGTCTGAAAGGCCTGAAAATACAAAACAAAGCCTTCAATTGAAATAAGTAATAATTTGAACGAATAGCTTTCTTAGTAGGTCATAAGATTTTATGTTTAAAATATAATTCATCAAAGACAAAAACTTTACAAATCTTCAAGTTTCCTTATATTCATGATATTTTTGATATTCCGTTGTATTACAATCTTTTGATTTATTAACATTTTTTGATAATTAACCTGAAACTAACTTGAATCTGAAAGAATCTTGGTAATTCATTATACAATTTCAATATACACTTTCACGTGGAGCGTCAAAATTCCTCATCAAAGATTACATTATTTCTAAATTTAATTAACATGAAACAATTTTTGTTTTTTGCGACAGTGGAATGATTCCGTTCCTTCTAAGTCAGGAGAATACATATATATATATATATATATATATATATATATATTTGAAATTCCAAAAAACAATGGAAAGTTGTGTTAATGCCAAAAATGAACGATGATTGTTGATCTTAAAATATATTAATTTGATAGAACAGGAACAACTTTCTTACAATTATATAATACTATTGGTAATGGTGTTCAGAAGAATCAAATACGCCTAAGTTATTCATAATAAATATAAGGAGATAAAAATTCTTAAATTGACCATAAAGCCTTTAATAAAATAAATATATATTTTTGATTAGTTTTTTTTTTTTTTGAGGTAACGGTATTAAGATAATTAATCGATTAACTGACGGACACTCCTTAAGTCTTAATGATAAAAGGGATTAGTATTTGCTGTATGTCTGTAAACAGAATTATTCTTGAGGAACACCAGTTCATTAGAAACAGAAGATGGAGGGAAAAAAATAGCTTAAATAAAAGTAGCGATGAATTTAAAAAAAATACCGTATTTGTATCAAATTAATTCTAGAGATAATTAATTCCTTCTTCTATTTCTTAAACCTTTTTCCTATTATTCAGTCAAACTCAATAAGAAAAAAGAAAACGGAAATAGCTTCTTTTTGTTGCTTTCTAATGTAAGTAACTAAAACATATCCAATAAAACATTATTTGCTAAACAAATATTACCAAGGAACTATTTCAGGCTGACATTTACGGAATTGGAACTAATAACGATTGCATTCTGCTTCTTTCGAATTCAATTGACCAGAAGATAAATTAAAAAAGCTGAAAAATTAATGAAACATGTTTGCAGAAGGAAACTTTTTTAATGGATTTCTAAAAAATTATTTGGCTTTTTTCAGGCTTTTTAGACATTTAAGAGGGCAGATCAAAAATTCTTGGTGAATTCTACTTTTTCTTTTTAACATACACAGATTTCAGTCTTTGTTTTACATTCAGCAACATAATATTCTTCTGTTAATTTCTTAATGTAATCGGTTGAAGCCAATATCCCAACGTAAAGATAGAACAAACTGCTTTTTTTTCTTTCATTATCTTTTGGCAAAGTCTCTTCTATTCAGGGATTTCTTTAAAAGAGATCGAAGTTGCTGGAAATTTCGTCACTTTCTTAATTGGTGCCAATGGTATCTTCCGACCAGACACTTCACTCGACATAAAATTCTTCATCATTTGCACCACTTTGACATTGACGTTCAAATCACACTGAGAAAGATACTAGTGGCGCTATCTGTTGGGATGTAACCGAATTAAAAACCATTATGCATTGCTTTAATCTTTTTATTTCTGAAAAAAAAAAAGGTAGACACAATTGTTCGATCTGCCACAACAGTTGGATTTTCTATATAAATGTATTTTAAACAAATTCCTGGAGGGATTTGTTTCTTTTAGTCTTTTTTTTCCTTTTTTGTCCTCATTCCTAGGTCTGGTTCCAGAATGCTCGTGCCAAGTGGAGGAGGAGTGTGATGCAGCAGGACGTTAGTCAGGGTGGTGCCATTTCGGACAGCATGTCGCCATGTGATGGGACAGGTACCAGTCTAACACCTACTCCTATGATGACAGACGACGACAGTACATCTCATTCCTTCTCCCATGAAATGTTCTGATCTCACCAATAGGACAGGCCTTCCATTTCACTCGACGGATGGGAAACAAAGCATCCGAAACGAAAACGCTGGAATATTCCGGAATCTGCCCGAGTTTGCAATGTAGATTTTCCGCTTTTTTTTTTGCAAAAAAGCCAATAGTTTGAATGTTGTTTATGTGTTGGACGTCAAAAGAAACTTTACGTCAAATACAGTTTCAGAGATTTTGAAACGAAAAATATACAATTGGAAAGTAATTAAAATATTTGTGCAAAACAACGATTAAAAGATTGTAGGCGAAACCAGGATCCTATCCTAGCTCCCTGTGCCTTCAGAGAAGCTTCATCGCTAGGTAGACGTTGAGAGAAAAAACATATTCATTTATTAATTAACCAATTCCTTAATGAAGCCTCTGTTCATTAAATCTTAAGTAGTACTGAAGTTTTTAAATTTTGTCCTCAATTATTGAAATTGGAAAGTTTAGATCAAACAAGTTTTAAATTTCCAAGATATTTTTTTTAGCAACGACTCATTCGAACAAAAAGTTCTTCGAAGACGAAAATTGTGTTTACCATTTCCATCAAGTGTTAGTGGCCCCAGTGATGTATTATTTGTCGTAAGTTACTTGATTCCAGAAAAACATCAGACTTTGGGCTCTCAGATGACTTTCGATTCATCCACAAACATTCACTTGATATTTTCTGTTTGGATCGAGTTTGTTTGATTTACGCCTAAAAAATGTGTGAACTGTCGAGGAACAACATTAGTGGTCATAGACAAACACTTTACTTGAACAGCTTGCTTTTAATTTGTCAAATATTTTGGCAGCTTAACACAGCTTGATTAATTTAAGAGTTTAGTGGTTAATTTATCAAAAATTTAATGGAATCGTTAAAACCTTTAACCATCGAGCCAATTCAGATGAAACACAATTGTAAGTTTCCCTTTTGAAATCTCTCTTCTTTACTGTGCTTACAATCTTTTAGAGTTTTGTGTTTTTGAAAGATTATTCGTAGTTTTATACCAAGTGTCCAATGGTTTTTCTTTTTTAAACAGAACTTTTGTTTTTAATATTCCTTTTTCTTTTAATTTAAAAATATGTTATAGCAAGTAACCATTGTCATTAGAAGAGTTTTTCAACAATAAACTGTTCCTCACCCTTTACTTGTTGTCTATCTCTGATTAATAATTACAAAATCATACACATCCCAACATCCAAAGTTATCAACTTTTTACCGTAGAATATCATATTCTGACTTAAACTTCGAAGAGGACTTCATCAAGCTATTTAATCAGGGTTCTGAGTCATTTAGCTACAAACCACTACAGCTAAATACATTCACTATAAAAAGTAAAAAAAAAGATATAAAATATATATATTCTTCTTATTTCTTTTTAATACAGACATACATTACAGATTAGTAATTTATAAAACTTTGATAAATTCGACTCTTTGATTAACACAATCCTCCTTACAATACTATTGAAAGGTTTATTGTAAAAAAAGATAGTTCTGCTATTGTAAAAACGACCGTTCCATTAGTCTAATAACTCTAATTAATCGCCCTTGCTTTCCTATTAACGTATTCCTTGAATTTGAAGAAAAGTTATTCCATTTTCTCTATTAAAAACAACTGATAATAAAGATTTAAATATCCCTTTTACAAAATTATCTATCTAAGCTTTTGCCATATATTCCTTTGTTCGTTATAAATTCGTAGATATAAAAATGCGTCCTATACAGCTTAATAGATAACTTTATCCCTGATAATAAATCTATCTTGATATGATGGTTTAAGTTTTCAAAAAGGTTCTAAGAGCACCCGAAGAAACGATGATTTTTTTTTTTTAATTTTTATTTATTTGTAATTATTGATCACATTATTATGAATAAATACTCATAATTAATAGTAATTAAAATAAAAATATAAAGTCATTTTTTGTTAACAGATTTACTAAGAAGAGCATTTATTTATCCTCAAGAGATTATTATTTAATTTTGTGTATAATCAATTTAGCATTTCTAGTTTCAGAATTCAGAAGTTATTAATAAATAATGATAATATTAGAAAAGTAAAAAGATTATCAAATTTTTAGAATTCCTAACTTTTGTATTAGAAGATTCCTATACGTATTTTATTTTTGAAACTGAATGAAAATGCAGCCTGTGTTTTTAACACAAGATAGTGTTTGCTTACATAATTTAATTTCTAAATTAGAGTGAATGTTTAATCAACTGTTTACTCTGGTTTTGACGGTTTTTATTTATTTTATTTTTTTTTAAATACTAATTCTAATAATAATTGAAATTTATCATTTTAAAATCCTTTCAGTTACGACAGAATTTATTAGAATTTGAAGTTTTATATTTTGTTTTCCGTCTATATTTTTTATATCGGGACTTGTTTATTCTCGTTTAATCAGTTTCATTTCTCTCAGGGGATCTAATTTAAAATCTCAAACCACTGGGTAACGAACCTTTAAATATTTTGTCCTCAGCTAATTAAGCGTCTGATATTTTTTTGTGATAATTCTTGATGTTTTCTTTCTTCTCCTTCTGTTTATTCTACAAGGGACTCTATGTACTACTGGTCTTTTGACTTATATAAATCTTCGGTTGAGGGAAAAAAAAGGAAGAAGAAAAAAGAAGAAGTTGGGCTGTAAACATTCCGACTGAAAATAGCCCCCATTCACAAACTCACTTAGGGTAAATATATTTATACAACAAGCAACGAACGAACGGACGTCAATTACTAAGTGTTCATAACAGCTACTACAGCGTCAAACAACAAGTCTTTGAGAACATTTACATCTTATGTCTTCTTACATTTTTTTTTCAAAGTCTTATTTATTTTATTTGAAAACAATGAAAAGAAAAAGCAATTTTTGTGTTTATAGGTTGCCTTAATCAAGTTCGCGTAATTGATTAACATAATTGATCGAACATTCACATAATTGATTCAATCAGTAAATATTTGAAAATCCTGCGAATTTTATCAAATCGAAATTCTCTTATCATATCAGTTCAAGTATCAACATTAAACCTGAAGAGAAATCGACTGTAATCAAAGAGAAGTAATTTCCAGTTTATTTGTTTTTTTGGGGGGATAGGTGGGGTGTGAAACTATTAGTCTTCGTGCGCAGGAAGATATTTTCAAATACATTTTCAGTCTGTTGTCTATAGATGTCCGTATGACATTTTCAAGGAGATCTCTAAAGTAGCTTCTAAAGTTATGAGAAGAACGTACATAAGCTATGATCCTATACATGAAAGTTGCCTAACAATGACACCTTCCCATTTAATACTAATTTTTATTTAATTTTATTGGAATCCTAATTTGATTCAGAAATCTTGAAATCAAAACATGCTTCTGATCTTTTATTGTTTTCTAGTTAGGTTTATTCTTAGCAATATAAAAAACATTAAAAAATGTTTAAAGATTTCTAAGGCTTTATTTTTAATCAATGTTTTTATGCACAAAAATTAATTATTACAAAATACATTATTAAAATGAGAAAATAAAATAATTCTTAAGCGAATTAAAAAAAAATAAGCCGTTCATAATATCCCCAAAACATCTAAAGCAAAGTCTAGATGTATAGAAGCATTTTTATTTCAATGATGTGATATATTTTAGATTCAGATCATTATATATCAAAAGAGAAGTAGCAAAAGAAGGAAGAAGAAAAAGAATGGGAGACTGCAGAGATTACCGCCTTCATATATAATTTGTAACACTAAAAAAAGTTTAGAAGAATAAATAGAAAATTTTGCAAATAAATACTTGCAGTTCAGATTTATTTATTTGTTGTTTTTATTTTTTTAGAACGTATTAATTCAGATACGAAAAAACTGATAAGTTTAATATTTTACTAAAAGAAGAAACAAACGTTATATTCATTAAGGTTGTTATTTGATTTCAATTTTCTTGGATTTTGGTAATAAAAAATATTCTTACCAAAATGTTTGTGAATAAAATATGAAAAAAAAGTTACATACAATGTATTTCCCGCAGAGACTGTCATGAAGGGGATCCTTTGAACTTTTATTTCATTTCCTTGTTGCAATTTAGAGATGAAATTAACTTAATAATTTCTGAAACAATTCGTCAAAGCCAAATGCTTGGGTAAATTAATCAAAACCAAGTGACCTGAAAGTTAATCCTTTGCAAATCTATAAAGCCGATCTATGTAATTGTGTATTCGGGTGGGGTTGCGAAGTTGAAGGTCTATTCATTGCCAAGGCATGACATAGTGTCTTAAAGACTAGCCCTCCTATGGGTTCCTTGTCATCACGTGATGAATGGAGTCGCTGGAACAGAGCGCCCTCTAACCCCATGGCTTCCTTTCGCCCAGTGACCAGCGACCACACACACAACCACCGTATCTTTCACTTTTCCCTAGCGTATTAATTCCATTAAAAACGCCAGAGATCAGATGCATAGTAATTTTTCTACGTCATTCCTACTCCCACGCGAAGCCCTGCTCGATTTTAACTGCTTAAGAATCCGTTCACTGTTAAAGAGAGAACTTTCTTCTTCAGTTGCTGCACAAAAAACAAATCATCATTAATATTTTTAAGATGAAATTTACTTTTTGTAAATAATTCTCTGACAGAAGGCGAATTACTTAAAATATTAACGTTTTCTTAACGAACTTTCGAATTAATTTTAATCTCCCTGAATGAATATTTCTATCTGTTATTAATTTAACACGTCGAGAAATAACAAGAAACACAAAATTGAAATATACATATTTAGGGCACTTAGCATCCAGTCATTATCATTTGAAGCAAAACCGTGGACACTAACAACAGAAGCACTAGGACATTATGAGTCGAAAATTCTTCGAAGAATTAATGTATAGACCAGCAAAAGAGCAGCACGAATAAAGAATACAGTATAATTATGAACTAAATGGAGGGCACTAAGACATTGTGAGATTCATAAAGCAAAAAAGAATAACATGGCTAGTCAATGTAGAAAGTCAATGTAAAAACCCGGATTCCTAAGAATAAGATGAAAAAGAGATATTAAATGAGAAAAAGGAAAGACTGCTTTCAAAACTTCTCTAAAACTTCCCTAAAAGCACCTACCTAACCAACTATAGCATTGGTTATAAAAAAACAAAAACAAAAACAAACAAACAAAAAACAAACAGGAAGTTGTAGCGAGTAGAAATACTTAAATACTTATCCTCGTATTCTTGAACTTTTATAATATTAATGTATATCTGTACTATATGCAAATATTTAAATTACATTTAAATATATATCCTCTTATTCTTGAACTTTTATAATTTTAATGTATATCTGTAATATATATAAGTCTGAACATGCACATATGTGTATTTACGCTCCTGTGTGTGTATATTACACATAACACAGAGACATATACACATGTCTGCATCTTCATATTAGAGTGAATGTTCCTAAATGTTTTACATTTTATTGATTGTTCTGTGTAGATATGTAGATTACATGTACATTGCATCATATTATCAACCATAAATTAATCAGATTGTAACTATTAAACTCCAGAATCTACTGACAGGGAAATTTCCCTAGTAGGACTGTAAAAAACTCAAATTATATAAATAATAATAATAAAAAAAAGATAGGGTTAGATTGTGTAACATAAGATTTGAAAGTAATGGAAATGAAACGATGGGAAAGTAGAGCTTTTGAAGAAGATTTTGAAGAACTGTTGTCCACGAGACCAAAACCCATCAAAAAGCCAGTGAAGAAGAAAATTTGTAATGAACATTTTTTTTTTCTATTAGTAAATTTTTACAAATGTTATTTTTCTTCTACATTTATCTATCTATTTCAATTCCTAACCATCACGATGTTCATCTGTCTAGAAATAGCAGGAACCAGTTAAAACAAAAACAAAAAGTAACTTTACAAAAAAAGTATTTCCAAATCTAATTTAAAATTTCTAAAAGTTATCCAACAGATTTCTATATCTCTGTTAATTTATATTCTTCATTCTTTTAACTTTATATTATAATGATAACCGTAAATGCTGTATTTTTCTTAAAAGTCGAAAAAAAATAAATGAAAGAATAAAAATCTAACTGAATAAATCTTTCAAAATTATTTAGAATCGCTAATTAGATAAATGTAAAAAACTTACTAATTTAATTCGTCCAAAAAACAACTTTAAGTCTTTTAAGGATTTCACTGGTTGTTTTCAAAAGAAATGTCATGAATTGAACTCACATTGATTTCTTTACAACATTTCCCTAAATTGAGATTGTCTCACATTTTGAAGGAAGGAAAACTTCATGATATTTAGCATCACACGATACCATAAGAACAGAATGACAACAACTTAAAAATCTCATAGAAAATAGTTGTGGTAATTTATTTTATTTATTTTTTTTTTGGGGGGGGGGGGGGGGAGAAGAGAAAAAAATGGTGTATTCTTTTTTTTTAGATTAAAAGCTAACTAGGCTTTAGTCTAAGCCAGGGGTCGGCAACCTTTTGTTGTAAGAGGGCCAAATATTGTATGTGGGGATTACCGCGGGTCGTACTTGGGCCAAAAAGGGCCAAAATCTTATTTTAACAACCAAAAAAAAAAAAAAAAAAAGAAAATCTTAAGACGCCCCGCGGGCCGCACCAAAACGCTTCGCGGGCCGCGGGTTGCCGACCCCTGGTCTAAGCTAACAGTTTGGAATTTGAGTCTATTTTTTCTAAACTTTGTTTATGTAGAAAAGCTCTGATTGGCTTATTCGGTACCAAACACCAATAACCAAAATACTAAAGGCCGATTTCTCCAAATAGTATTATCGCAGCTCTACTTGATACAATAGGATTGTGGATTCAGTTGGACTTAATCCAGGATTAACTTTGGAGAAACCGGCTGTAAGACTTTTAAAAACAGGGATCTTATATAATTCATATCAGGCAACAGCACACATTAAATTCTTTTTCTGAGTTATGTTGTAACAATTTAGACTTGCTTTACAACGTCTTCAAGATTAGTTTTGAGGAACTGTTTCGTCATTTGCGAAAACTCAAAAGCTTTGAACTCCTGCCTGACGACATTAAGTTCCTATTTTTTTCTGATGGGTCATCTAAAAGTTCGAGAAGAGCTATTAACACCAGAAAGGATTTCACTACATCACTTACAAGAAAAACTTCAATCTTCGTTTGAAAGATTCTCAAAACTAGTTCAAAATGCTGATGCCTTCAGTTTGGGGAAGATTTATACCTTCACCGTTACCTTTATTTGAAAAATACAGAAATTCTGCGAAATTACCTATGCAGTAAAGAACTACGGTTATTTGATGCATTACGAAAATTCTCATCTAATCGAAGCTTTTTCAAATATGTTTTCCATTTCCATGCCTAAGAAAACTTAATATTTTGTGTTCGCCGATTTCTTCGCGTTTTTGAATTTTTCCACAAAAACAAAAAAAAAGTTGATTATAAACACATTCAATTATCCTTTCAATAATAACATATGGATCATATATTATTATGACAGTCATAAGAAAAGCAAATGATGCATTTGGTAAAAAATGTACAAAGATTTATCTCAAAATCCTGCAATCTCATTTGATGAATAACAAAGATCTTCTCTCTATCCTAAGAGGTTTTTCAAAACGTTGAAGCCAACTAAATTTACCTACATCAATGTTTATTTTTTTTTTCAACTTAAACCAAAAGTGGTTTTTTTTTCTTATTTGTTTGTTGAAAAATTTGCAAAAGAATGTTTTATTAAAACATTTATTCATTTTCCTTGTAAATGAGAAATTAGTAATTTGTTTTTTACTTAACCTAAAAAAAAAATAATATTTTCAAAAATTCTTTTGATATAGTGATCCTAAAAAATCAGATTTTGAATTTTGTTATTCAATGCGTAGGTTACATTATACAGTGAAAGACATAACATCCCAATAAGAACTGCGCACAATATACGATATCATGGTTCTGTAGATAAAATATATAAGCATTTTTTTCAATGACTGGTGTTCCATTCTCGGAATTCTATTGAGGTTTTTTCCGTCTCGTTTCTTCTCCAAACTAGCGAATGTTATCGAATCTGCTTTCAAATTAATGCGGTAAAAACCATTAGATTGACCTCAAGATCACAACTTCGATGGTTGACCAGAGCCTATATCTTCTTCGGATCCATAGAATCACAGCGTTTTACATAAAATACATGCACTAAAAATATTGCACAACGTGCATTATTGCCCAAAAATAATTTCTGAGAAATAATGGAATCCTCAATCATTTTTGCGCTAGGGCTAAAGATATATCGCTTCCTGAAAGAAAAAAAAAGGAAGAAAGAAAGAAAAATATTCTCAATGTTCAAAGATGGAGGAAATTTAAGGAAGTCGATTCCAAATAAAAAAATTAAAATAAAATAGACTTAAAATAGATTCCTATTTAATTAAAACATTCCAATTGCTATTTGGATAAATTAAAAGGAATGACAACCCTTGATTTTTATTTGTTTTTTCCTGGATGTACATCAAACATTATTAATTTCATTACCTAACGATTTGTTACTTCTAAAAACAGTTGGATCTTGATCATTACTTTCTTTTCCAAATGTTTTGTTGTTGTTATTTGAGCAAAACATTGGTAAAAATACGTCTCCCTTCTTAGACAGCAAATGAAAGGAATTTGTTTCAATTCCAGATAATGTTAATGGCTTCATAAATATACAGGGTGTAAATGAATAGTATGCAACAAACGTCTAGGGCGTAAAGGAGTGTGAAAAGGAGCACTTTTTGTAAAAGAACATGGGTCAGAAACGTACCGATTTCTTTTTACTCTCCCGTTTATATTCAATTCAATAGTTTGAACGGTTTGGCTTATTTTACTTAATGGAGGACAGTAGATTGTTGCGGATACTATTATTGTCGTTAGCACAACACATGATGATCACATGGAACCAGTAAGAGTAACAGGAGGTTATTGTTGTATTTCATTGCATCCTGTTTATAAGAGATGCTCGAAGTGACGGCTCGATGCATGTTCTGATAGAAGAAAATGAGCGTGGCATAGCGCTTACTGGTGTCACGTGATCGTTATGTGCCACGACAACAATAGTATACGCAACAGTCTATTGCCCTGCATTAAGTAAAACATGCCAAAACGTTCAAAATATTAAAGTGAATAAAAAAGAGGGTGTAAAAGGAATCAGTGCGTTTCCGGACCCCATGTTCAAAAAGTGTTCCATTTTCACAACCCTATACACCCTAGAAGTTAATTGCATATAAGCTTATTCATTTACAGTATATAAAAAAACTGAAAACTAATAATTATGGGAATAAAAACTACAAATGTTACAATCATTAATCAACTATGCACTGTATATTAAATTAATTCAGTTAAAATATATAGTGTAAGGAAAAAAAACACTTATATGAAAATCTAAATCCGTACTTATATGAAAGTACTGGATTTAGAAAAATAGATCTTTATTTTACACCAAACTTAAATCAAATTTTGACAGATCCTGGCCTTTTTACTGTACCACATTTTTTTTTTTTTTGTAATTTTTTTTTGCCTAGTTTTCTCGCTCCTAAACTTACATGCTCTTTTTCTCTTATTTTACTTTTGATAAAAGACTGTGAACTTTTCAAAACTTAACTGCAAAACACCATTTTATTCAGATTTTTGTCATTAACTTTTGGTGTCATTTAATTTTTTTAAATGAAGATTTGTAAACATGAACAGAAACATAGAAATTTTTTTTGCGACTTTTCGATTTTGTTTTTGTTTTTTTAAATTTGAAAGTTTAATTAATAAAAATACGGCCTAATTTTTGTGAGTTAATTAGGATTTTGTTAAAAAAAAAAAATAAATAATAATAATAAATAATAACAAAAAAAATGATAGACAAGTATTAAGCCTGCTTTTTTTTTTTTTTTTATCTTCGGATTATTCCAGAAACTTGTGTTTGCTTTGTCTGGGCTCAAGTGACGATAGA
>JAFIDM010002939.1:0-25543 GCA_023159025.1 Thereuonema tuberculata
TAAAAAGAATTTTTTCAATGAAACATCCGCGACAGGAATCGAACCTGGAACCTTCGGATCCGAAGTCAGACATCTTACCCATTAGACCATGGGAACTACAACTCTCTTCATATTGCTTTTTTGACTTATCTTTCAAAACTGAACTGACTTGGACTGAAAAGTAACAATTGTAATTAAAAAGAAAGTCAAAAAAGAAAGAAGCAGTACGTCATTAGGTAGAATACTGAGAAATCAGTATTTGTAACTTAAAAACCACTGAAAAGCATCAATTGGAATTGGATAAACGAGATGAACGAGAGTGTCGATAACATCAATCGAATGATAAGTCTAAGAATACTAGGAGAGACTACAGAGCATACAATAAAAGTGCGAATAAAATTCACCACACGAACATCTCTATATGCCCGAGTGTCTGAACGCATTGAATCTCAGCGGAATCCTCAACATCGTTTGTCATTGAAGATTGGATCTCCAATAATATTGTTGCGAAACCTCAATCCCAAGTTTGCATACTGCAATGGAACTCAACTTAAATGCTGTTCATTCGATAATGATCTCATAGAAACCGAAATTATAACTCACAAAGGAGATTTTGTTTTCATCCATAGGATGTCTATGGAACCATGCGGTAATCTACTTCCATTCACTTTCACAAGAAAACAATTTCCGATCAGACCTTCCTATGCGATATTTATCAATAAAGCTCAAGGACAAACTCTAAATAAAGTTGCCATATAATTGGAAAACGTTGTCTTAACTCACATACAACTTTAGGTCTTTGAGTCACAATTCAACAGAATTTAGTTATCTTCACTCTAAAGAATACTCACAATCAATTTGTTGCGAAGAATTTCGTATACAAGCTATGATCTTCATTTATCATCTATATCAACTAACGTCCATCTGAAATCTCTTCTTCAAATATCTATATCGAACAATCTGATGGCCTAGCTAATAGATATAGATAATTTTCACTATTTGTAACTCAAAAAACCACTGAAAAGTATCAATTGGAATCTATATTACTGAAATCTTTTATTTCTCTGTCTGTCTGTCGGTCTGTCCGGCGCAATTTTCTGAGAGAATGGAAAATAGCAATAATTTTTACAATGAAACATCCGCGACAGGAATCGAACCTGCAACCTTCTGATCCGAAATCAGATGCCTTATCCATTAGGCCATAGGGACTACAACTCTCTTTACATGGTTTTTTGACTTATATCTCCTTTCCTTTCCCCCATCAATAAGGAATGTATTCAATCTTTTTTTTGAATCTCAAGATTGTTTATTTATTTCATATCAGTGAGTTTATTTGTAATTCGAAACTCACAATTAGAACGATAATTGCCGAAACGTTGCAATATTTTAAATATTCTTACTTAACCAAATCCTATGTGATATTGAAAAATATGTGGGTGTACACGCCAGATGTTGGAGTAAAGAAAACAGAGTTAAGAAAGAAAGAAGCACTCTTTTTTTGAGATGGAATACCGAAAAAATCACTATTTGCAACTCAAAAACCATCAATAAATGTAACTCAAACGTCACTGAAAAGTGACAATTATAATTAAAATGAGAGTCAAAAAAGAATGAAGCGATACTTCTATTAGATAGAATACTGAAAAATCACTATCTGTAACTCAGAAACCATCAATATTTGGAACACAAAAGCCACTGAAAAGTGCCACTTAGAATAAAAAAAAAGACTCAAAAAATAAAGAAGCAGTATTTCTATTAGGTAGAATACTGAACACTATTGTAACTCAGAAACCACTGAAAAGTATCATTTGGAATAAAAAAAAAAAAAGAGTCAAGAAATAAGAAGCAGTATTTCATTAGGTAGAATACTGAAAAATCATTATTTGTAACTCAAAAACCATCACTTTTTCTAACTCGAAAACCACTGAAAAGTATCAATAGGAATAAAAAAAAAAGATAGTCAAGAAAGAAAGATGCACTATTTCTATTAGGTAGAATACTGCTCAGAAGTTAGACGTCTTAGCCATTAGACCACTAGGCCTACATTCTAATCTCTGTAAAAAATAAAAATATATCATAGATATATGATTTACAAGGTGGTTCTAAAAGCAGTCGTAGATTGAGAGAATATAGACATCAAAAATTAAATTTAAAAAAAAGCTTTTAAAAAATTTTAGTTTTAGTTTCCTTGATGTAATTTGTGTGTGTGTGTGTGTGCGTGTGTGTGTGTGTTTTTTTAATAAATAAAAAATTGTTTTCCGTTACATAAGGGAGGCTTCCGGAGCGAAGCGACGGGTAGCCGACTAGTTATTTCTATTTTCTATTCTATCAGAAAATTGCGCCGGACAGACACACAGACACACAGACAGAAAGACAGACAGACAGACAGACAGAGAAATAAAAGATTTTAGTAATATAGATTCTTCATTGAAATGAAGGCCAAGTTCTCCAAGTAATGAGGAAAAAGACATGCCTATAAGAATATGTGAATAATTGGAAAATATCAATTGCTTTTGAAAACGTAAATAAGTTAGTGGCTCATTAAACCATGTGATGGTTACGTCAGTGTTACCTTTAAAATGCTGAAGGGATTGGGATGGAAATAAAAAATGTATATTATAAATAATCCACTATTTCAGGTATTGGGATGTTATTACTATTGTGGTGCGCGGAGCCCGGTTACGACATCTGGTGCCAAAAAAAAACTAACGCCATTTGGGTGATCAGAGACTCGAAAATCATTTGGTTTTTTTTGCAGGAGCCAATATATTTCGTCGTTTCTTTTGAATTTATAATTTTTTTTGGAAAATTTTGTTCATCTGTGATTCCGAAGAAAATTATATTTCTAGTAGAACTAATGCTTCACATGCACTGAATATCATTAGGAACATTAGTAGAGCCATACTTCTGATTATTTTTTTAAAAACTTTATACACACATTAAAAATGCAATTTCTACCGTTTCGCAGGCGAGACTTGAAAAGGCTGGCTCTCGCCTGCGAAACGATCGTAATTGAATTTTTAATGTGTGAATAATTTTTTTTTAAAAATAATCAGTTGTACGGATCTACTAATGTTCCTAAGAATATATATCTTTTAAAGGAATTCAGAAGCAGTTTTCTAAAAATAAAGGATGTGTGATTGAAGTTTCTCCGACGTTAAAATACTTTCAATGAAATTATGATTAGTTAAGACAGTATTTGTTATAACCACTGTTTCCTGTTATAAGACGTCTTAAGCATATTTACAGTTGAATAACGGTTTTACCTGCACTTTGTGTTTCACAAACATTCCGAGTAAGAGGTGATTTTACGCATTGTTTATCACTTTGGAAACTGCTTTTTGGTACGTTTAGGCTTGGAAATGCTTTGGGTTTTAAAATTCTTCGTAATCCTTTTTCTTTTATAGTTAAAACATTTTCAATTATAAAAAATTGAAACTTTTTAACATTTTTTTTGCAGGAATTTTAACAGAACAACTAGACAACAACTACCTAACAGTATAGTTATATTTGTGAAGATCTAAGTTTAATGATGTTTATAAAAATACTGATAATTTCTTACATAAAGTACAGGATGCAGCATAAATATTTTCCAATAAAAATAAATTCTTTATGAAGCAGTTTTACTATTAATATAAATATGTAAATAAATGTTCAATAACCCAGGATAACCGAAACCGCAAAAAAAAAATCATTATAGTGATGACATTATTAAACTTTTTAACTTATTACTAAAAAACTTTATTCTTTATTTATTTTTATTTTATTTTTTTGGTGAACTGCCTTTTAGAAAATTATATACAATTAAAAAAAATGTATACATATTATTTACAATAAAATTGAGTAAAAACTTTTAAAATGTTTAATATACCGATTTAATTACTACTCCATTCAACATAGCTTTTCAAGTATAAGATTCAAAGATGATAAGAAGTAATCTAGGTTTCTACGTAACTTATGAGGGTTCACATACTATCTATCTATTTTAGATCATCCTTAAAATCAAAATCATGAATAAAAAAGTTCCGTATATAGAAAATGAACGAAAATAAGTAGTTTAGGAATTATTGAAAGCTAGCTACGATTCGAGATCCTTAAGAATTAGCCTTAAGAATTAGTCTAAGTAATAAACACAAGGTTGTAATTCTGTGTTTTATTCATACTATATAGTTTTTTTCTGAATACATTAATACTATATAGTTTTCCTCTGAATACAGTTTAATATCAAGATTTAAAACATTAATTTAAGAAAAACTTAAACAGAAACAGATTAAGACTATTGTCAACGTTAGGATACAAGTACGACGATGAAAACAAAATACTAATCGTATATTTGCTAAATGAACAAATAAATGATTAGTATTTATAATTCATCCGTAAATTATAAATGAGATTCAAATGAGCTAATGAAAGAGTTATAAGTATATGTCTTGTTCTTGTAAAAACTTATGGTAAGATACCTAAAATATTATTTATTATAATTAGAAAAAATAAGGAAATGAAGATGAGTAAATGTCTGGTGATGGATTTAGGTAAAAGTAATTTAAATTCTTTTCTCAGATACGATAAAAATATTTTTCATAAAATGTTACATCGAGAAGGAATTATTTATATTTATATGGGAATAAGAGATAGCCTTAGAATGGTTCTAATTCAATTTATACTTAAGTTTATAATTGATGAAGATGAGTCAAACACAGAAAATAGATTAACTATCATTTTCACTTAATTTGTTCTTTGATAATCAGACTTATAAATTAAATAGAATCAATGAATAACATACAAAATTATTAGAAGAAGAATAATGAATGATGATTATATAAGAATTAAATTTATTGGAGATATTTGAGGAATTAGAAGACACTGTGAAGTAATTTTAGTTTGACATGCTAATGTTTTGTTGCAACGAGTCCTTCCACCTCGCTTTTTCTTGGTCACTTTTCCCGCGGACATGTAGCTACGTGGCTCTTAAAACGATCAGCAGGGCGAGTGATGAACGACACCACTTCCGTTTTGGCACCCTCTATATTTCGTTTCGCTACCCAATAGGCATTGTTGCTATTTATTATGAAATAATATTCCAGGACGACGGGTGAATAATATGGCTTTTTGTGTTTCAATTTAGTGATTTGTGATGTGAAATGCTTTCCAGTTTGGTAGGTTAGGGAATAATGTTTAATGGCACGGGTGTGTTCTAACAGGCGTTTATATAGGGACGAGAAGTTGCCCAATGTATTGGTGTGTATTATTCATGCATGTGGTGCAGTATATTATATTATTAGTGGATATGTCGTCATTTTCCTGGTTATTATGTCATTGGTTTATTAAAACGCAATTTTAAATTTAAATGTTAGGATAATTTTAGGATAAATTTTTTTTATTAGTATGTTTCAAACCTTGGGTTTCCCCAGCAAAAACAATATGGCGGGTCAAGGACCAAAGCACATACTGCCAAGTGTAAAGATGTGTGCAAGAATGATCAAGGATGTGTGCTTGTGTCCATAAATTTCCTAACTATGCGTGTAGTGTTGAGTACCACAGCCTTCTGCAGATGTGCATAAGTGTTTTTGTGAAGTCCTAGTGTGCTGAGACTGTGGTGCAATGTGTGAGGCACCAGACCAGTGGCAGACAGAACGATGGGTACAACACGTACTCGATCCTGCCTCCACTGCTTCTGGAGCTCGTGTGCTAGATCAGTGTATTTACTGATCTTGTGTGCGTGAGTTTTCTGCATGTTCTTGCTGATAGGCACTGCAATATCAATTAGATAGGTCTGTTTGTTGACCTTATCAACAAGTGTGATGTCTGGTCTGTTGTGATGTATGGTTTTGTCTGTGTGAATGGGGCGGTCCCAGTATAGTTTATATGAGGGTGATTCTAATACGCTTTGTGGTATGTACTTGTAGTACGGGACAGCGCTCTTAATAAGTGAATGTTTGTGTGCTAGTTGTTGATGAACGATCGATGCTACCTGATTGTGTCGGTGGAGGTAGTCTGTTTGAGAGAGAAGGGGACAGCCTGATATTACGTGGTCGATCGTCTCATGCGTAGTGTGGCATTTCCTGCATTTGTCGTCATGTGTGTTTGCATCATGTAGAATGTGTTTCTTGTAGTTGCGTGTGGAGATGACTTGGTCCTGTATTGCGATCATGAACCCTTCGGTCTCCCCAAACAGCTCACTACTCGTCAGCCATCTGTTCGACGCCTCCATGTCGACATGAGGCTGGCTGAGTTCGTGATGATGTCTGCCATGGAGTTCCTTACGAGCCCATGATTCACGCAGCTGCTGAGTGTGGGTGTCAGGGGTGGTGAGTGTTGGAGAAGAGTTTTCGAGGTTCAGGGGTGTGAGGTGTGTGTCAGCCTTGACAATGGCTGAGTGAAGTGAGGAGTCTTCTGCTCTTTGGTGGAAATGTTCCCTAAGTGTATGTACTTGTTTTTCGTGTAGGGTGATGAGGTTGATGAGCCCTCGGCCTCCCTCCTTGCGGGGAAGAGTCATCATTTCCGTAGCGGACTTGGGGTGGTGCATGTTGTGTTTCGTGAATGTAGTGCGTGTTGCGCGTTGTAGTGCTTCGAGTTCGGTGTTTGTCCATGAAATTATGCCGAACGAATATGTTAGTGTGGGAACTGCAAAAGTGTTGATAGCTTTAATTTTATTTCTGGCGTTGAGTTGTGTTTTGAGGATTTTGTGAACTCGAGAAAGGTATGTGTTCTTCAGTGCATTTTTGATGTTTGCGTTGTCAATGACGCGCGCTTGCTGGAAGCCCAGGTACTTGTACGTCTCTCCCTCTTCCATGGATTGGATGGCCAAACCATGGTCCAGTTCAAAACCCTCCAAATTCGAAGTCTTCCCACGTATTATGTGTAACTTGCGGCATTTGTCAATTCCAAATTCCATCCCAATGTCTTTGGTGAACTGTGTGGTGGCTTGTAGTAAATTAGTAAGTTGTGCATTGTTTGTGGCATAGAGTTTAATGTCATCCATGTAGAGTAAGTGTGTGATTTTATATGGTGTCACAGTGCCTGTGGTAAGCCTATAACCGTGTTTTGTGTTATCTAGTATATGGCTCAGTGGATTCAAGGCGAGGCAGAACCAAAGAGGACTCAAGGAATCTCCCTGGAAAATACCTCTCCTTATGGGAATGGGATCTGTAGTGATGGAGGTGTTAGAGGTGCGTAGGTGTAATGTTGTGTTCCAACTCTTCATCGTGGCAGCTAAGAATGCAGTGATCTTGGGGTGTATTTTGTAGATATGAAGAGTGTGTAGGAGCCAGGAATGAGGGACAGAATCAAATGCCTTCTTGTAATCGATGTATGCGATATGTAAGCTCCTATTCTTCGCGCGTGCCTGGCGCAGGATTACAGAGTCAATAAGGAGTTGCTCCTTACAACCCTGGGAATTCCTGCGACAGCCCTTCTGCTGTTCGGAAAGAATGTTATATGTCTCGATGTGTGTGTAGATCTTGTCTGCGAGGCAGGAGGTGAGGAGTTTGTAAAGTGTGGGGAGGCAAGTGATTGGGCGGTAGTTTGCAGGTTGCGCTGTTTCAGTGTTCTTGCTCTGTAGGTATGTGACACCCTGTGTGAGGAAACGAGGCATATGTTCTGGGTGTTGGATTATGTCAGTGAGTGTAAGCGCTAGTTTTCCATGCAGGGACGTGAACCTCTTGATCCAGAAGTTCTGGACTCCGTCTGCACCAGGAGCCTTCCAGTTGTGTGCATGTTTTAGTGCTGTCTGTATGTCTGCGAGAGTAATCTCATGGAAGGACATGCAGGGTAAGTGTTCAGTGAGTTGCTGTTCCTCTGTTATCCATGGTGCTTTATCATTGTGGGGGATAGGGTTTGACCACAGAGACGACCAGTATTCATGTAAAGCCTCGCTGTTGGGAGTGTTTGTGTTAGTTGCAGTAGAGGAAGATGTAAGGGATCTGTAGAATTTTTTCTCATTGTATTGGAAAGTGTTGTTCTGTTGTTTGCGCAGAGTGCACTGTTTGTATCTCTGTAATCTTTTTGCAAGTGCACTGAGTTTTTGTTTTAGTGTGTCGAGATGTTCCTGAACCTGGTTATGATGATTTGAATGTGAAGGGCGAGTATTTATGTACTTGAATATCTTTCTAATCTGGGACATAAGTTTCTTTGTTTTGTTTCCTGCACAGTATTGTGTGAGCCTGGCTATGTCTCCTCTAAGGTCGCTGATGCGGCCCTCAAGGCGACGTCTCCAAGGGGGGATGTATTCTTGTATCCGTGCAGTGGGAGGTATGTTGTGTTGTTTGATTCCAAGTGCCCGAATGGTTCCCTGTGCAGCACAGTAGAGTGTTGTATGTATGTCTTCTAATGTTTGGATGTTGTCAAGGTGTTGTGGGATAGTGTGTGTGTTGAGATGGTATATGACTGTGGCGAGTTGTTTTGATGTGTGTACTTTGGGGAGTGGCGGCCTGAGTGTGGGGTCTGTGCCTGTGTATTGTGCAAGTGCAGTGTAGAAATGACCATGAGCTGCACGTAATATTTCATTAGTTGTATTGTTGGGGCATGTGTACTGAGGGGTAGAGATTGTTTCTGTGTTTTCCATAATAGTGTCTTCTGGTGGGGTGTGGTTTGGTGTCCTGTGGTTGGATTCCGCGACTTCTTCTTTAATTTGTGCGAGTATGCATGGGAGAATAAGATTGTTTACTACAATTGAACGTCGCTGATCCGCTACCCGCTGTTCACTAAGCCCTAACGATGGATAGCGTTTGGTGAAAGCTTGGTGTAGTGCCTGTCTGTATCCTGTTAGTTGAGTACCTAACTTTGTAACAGTGAAGAAGTCGCGCATAAGATCCTGGTTCATCTGTGGTGACCATCGGATGCGCTGGCGTGGTTTCCCAGTCTTGGTGGTTGCCTGCTCTGACACAGACGAAACACTTCCGACTGTTCGGGCTGGATGGTGTTGCCCGGGCATTGTGGTAGCCATACTACAGGATGGGGTGCCACTTTCTCCACCACCACCTGCGGGAGACTGTAGTATATTTTTCGAACGGAGGCCTCTGCCTAACCCCCGAACGCGGGTGACTTTATCCTGCGCCACACCCGATGCAGCATGATCTATATTAGAACGTGTTCTCATCATAAATGGTTGGACCCTTTAGCCTACCCTAAAGCTAGTGTAGTTCCCGCCCCCTTATTAATAGTTATAATTATTATAATTATTATAATAATAATTTATTATTATTAAATAATAATAAATGTTATTATTTATATTATTTGTATTGATATTATTATTGTTAATAGTAGTTTGAGTAAATTTAAGTGAAAACTAAACTGAAAATGTATTAACAATGTTGTAAAGAAAAAAAAAAAAAAGATGGAAGAATCCCCTTGTAAAGGGTTAACACCCAAATCAAGTAAAATAAATTATTATTATTACATTATTATTAGTTGGTGACTGCTATTTCTTGCACCAAAGCATCGAGTGATTCATCCACATCCTCTGTCTGATAGGAAAGGTAATGAAGCGATCATTTTTGCTTTGAGATCGAAATCTGCGTCCTTTTTATATCTTCCCATCAATCCTAAATGAGAAAGATGTTTACCCATATTATAGACGATATAGAAACAACAGTCTTTATTTCAACTCCTTTCAAACAATCCTTCATTGCATTGAAAACTGCTGGTTTGAAATCGCAGGATATGGAATCCAGATTAAGACCTGGTTGAATTAACTTTATCGTTTCAAACATTCTAGTGTAGGTATTTCGTTGTTGATTTGATAATAAGAGATTAAAATATTGGATCAGCTCCACCAAGTGCGTTGGCTAATGTTGCATAAATTTGTTCAAAAAGTGGAGGTTCTGTTTTAAAGGTTCTATCACCACACCATTGCATGGAGTTTCGAAGAATTTTCAAAATTCGGCTTCTGCGAAAAATTATAATTGTATCTGTATCGGGTCAATGCAAAATTTTCACGCATTCTCGACTGAGGTTCACATTTGAAGAATAAAAAGCGTTTTGAGAATGAAGGGATTGGGCGGAGCCACATTTCCTTAGTTTGTTTTTCTTGTGACTACCTTACGAAGTGTTCAATACCTGAAGTTTGAAGTTTATCTTGATGTTTTGTTTCCATTAAATCCGAAACAATATTACTTTAATCTATTTGTATTTCAATATTGTGTTTGAAACTTCTAAAGCCGAGATTTTAAAGCTGTTTTTAAAACGACTTTCATAATAAGAAAATTTTGATAACTTCTTAAATAATATTTAGTTTTACATTTAAACATTCTTAACAATAAGTTGAGAAATGCTATGTAAGTTATAAGAGCTGTATGTGAATTTATTACTTACTGGAATTTGGTTTTTCTGCTTGTTTTTGTTTCTCACTTTATTGACGCTGAAGTTTCATTTTTAGAATAGTTATAATATATCAGAAAATAAAGGAAAATACTGTTTTCGAAATTACTTTTATAATAAATAAATTGCAAATAAATATTGAGCTGTTACTGGGAAGAGACTGAACGGACCGTTTCGTCCTTTTTAGGACTCATCAGCCAGCCTAAGTTAGTATTGGGGGAGTTCCCGCTTTCGGGAGCGAGACCCGGGATACTAAACTCTCGCACATTCTGAGTCTGTCATCGGTGAAGTTTGGCTGACTGATAAGCCCTAAAACGGACGAAACGATCCGTCCCAGTCTCTTCCCGGTGACAGCTCAGGGTGCGAATTCCTTTCTTTAGCTTTGTGCCGTCGTTTTTACCTATTACTTGATCTAATCAGGCATGTTAAATTTCTCTTATTTTAAAGGAAACTTATATTTCTAATTTTTTTAAATATTTTTTTAATCAAAATTACAAATTATGAATGAAACAATTTAATAACAATTTAAAAAGTTTTAATGAAGTTGTAATTTATTAACACCTTTTATTAAAATCACATTCTTGATTAAAATAAAATTCATTTATTACTTTAAGTTTTTACTTATTGCTTTCACTAATAGATTTCTCTTTAATAATTTTAATTTCGAAATTACAGTAGAACCTCGATTATCCGAAACTCTTTTAACCGGATCCTCGTTTAACCGACGTCTGCTGTCTTAATTTTTTTTTTCTGTAAATAAACAATTCCACCCACACCCATCACCCCTCCTGTCGGAAAATTCCTTCGTCTCCAAGACCATCTGCCTTCTTCCTTTCTATTGGCTACTTTCTGTTAGACTCCGAAGCGTTGATTTTACCGAAATGTAGAAAATTCATTAATGTCATGGAGCCCACTAAACGAAAACGCAATAGCGATGACGATAACAGCGAATGTGATGAAGATGAGTTGATCGAAACATATAATTAAAAACAGCACATTTAATTATTTTGTACATGTGTACATGTTTAAAATCCAGTGTTAAATTTTTTGGGGGTCTTCAGAAGGCCATTTTTATGTGCTCTCTTTTATCCGGAATTTTCGATTTACCGACGGAGGTCCGGTTCCGACTACTTCTGTTAATCGAGGATCTACTGTAATAAGCATGAATTAGTGCGAATTTTAACGTGTGTACGAAGTCATTAAAAAAGTCTTAAAGAACACACAAATTGACTAAAATAAAATTAAAAGAAAGTATAGTTAAAAACGAGACAGGACAAGTTTCGGGCCCGTCATGGGTCCATCATCAACTGGGTAAAAAATGCAAGTAACTCCTAAATTTAAAGACGCAACATAAGGGACGGAGTGAGACTATTGCGCATGCGGCTTCTTGAGTGGGAAAATCGATGTTGGTAAAGTGTGGGGAAGTAGGTTGAGGAAAGTCTATTAAAATAAGGAAGGAAAAAAAGGGGTAAAAGGATAATAACAAAACAAAAAAATTACAGATTGGTTATTTTAACTAATATAAGTTTTTATATTGTAATATGGATTGGCTACATTGTATGAACATGGATTGGATGAAATGAAATATGATTTTTCAATAAGGCGTTTAGAGAGGTTGTGTTCCCTATGTTGGATTGTAACGGAGGTAGTGTCTATTTGGTGGTTAGTACTTTTTCAATGGGTGAACGTTTGATATTGACTTTTATTATTTTCAATGGCTCTGAGGTGGTCTCCGAATCGTACAAACAAAGGGCGATATGTTTGACCAATATATAGGCATGGTTCGTTCAGGCATTGGATTTTATACACAACATCGTTAGGGAACTGATTGATGTGTGTTGAGATGAAAATGGTTGGTGATTTTATTGGTGAAGGTGAGAATTACGTTAGAGCCTTGGAAAATACGGTGCAACGGTTTTTCCAGAGTTGGATGGTAAGGAAAAGAAATATGTTTCTGTTGGAGAGGTTTGGGAGGAATTGAATTGTTATATATTTTATTTAAGGATTGTCGGAATACATTATCGATAAAATGTGATGGATATTTCTTAGAAATCAAAAGGTTGCGACAAAATTTTAATTCGGAATTAAATAATGATGGATGAATTAAAATTTTGTCGCAACCTTTGGGGCTCTGTCACACGAGGCGATTTCAGTCGCGCGATTCGAGTCGTGAATTCTCCAGCTGTAGCGATTGCTGGCGTCACACGATGCGATTTTAGTCGCGATTTGACTCGCGATTTTACTCGCGACCCGAAATTTTAATTATTTTTAGTTGAAGCAAGGACACCGAAGAAATAGCAGCGCTCGCGTATGCCTATTTGATTAGAAGTAAGAAAAAAAAGAAACGGCGATTTTGGGTTCATCCAATTCAAAGGGAAAAAAATCAAGTTTATTTTATTTGCTATATCTGCATTTCAAAGAAGATGGTGTCAATTTTTTTAATTTTTGCCATATGTCTCCTGCATTATTCGATAAACTGCTTGATATTTTTTATTTTATATAGAAACTCTTCTAGTGATTCAATAAAAAAAATTGAAAGATTTTTATTTATGCAGATGATTTACTTCTTAGCAATAAACAAGATCAGAACCTTGCTTTCATGTATCTTCAACAAGAAATAAATATTTCAAAATGGGCTTCAGAGAATATGATGGTTAAAAGTAAAAACAAAAAAAAACTTTCATTTCAAATTTCATATTAACTCTTGCAATAATAGTCTAACCAGTAATAGCATAATCATCATAGAATTTGTACATAATCATCACTGAATTACTTCCGTGATTTCACGGGTCGCAACTAGTAAAATTTTTAATATTACAGTATTTACATAAATTACAAAGATGAAACTACAGAAAGTTTATTAAAAATGAGAGCTAATTATAGAATCTTGAATATCGAAGAAAAATTTATATACAATATCATTTTTAAAAATTTTTATAAACATAAAAAAGATCAAAGAAAATTATAATTCCAATGATTTATAATTAAATTAAATGAATCTATAACTAGATTCTGTTAGCTGAGATGTTTTGAAATTCCAGAGATGAAATATAGTTTAGTGTGTACAGTTCCTCTGATTGCGAGTCTTGAATTTTTGCTTTAAACAATTGGTCTGAAGTCAAGACTCTTTGCCGTGAGCTTTTGGCTTGCGATTGTTGTAGCATCTGGATTCCTTCGACGTAATTGTTCCTTGTGATAATTGCTTATTTAAATTATATTTACACAACATTTAGGCTTTAGAATAGATGAATATAATTATATACTTTGGAAAATTATTTAGTCAGATAAATTGGGAAATCTATAGTAGCAATAGTTTTAAAATAATTAAGACTCAATTAATATATGATATAATCAACAAAAATATTGTAAAAATTTCTAAATTACTCATGGAACATTTTGATGTAAGCGTTTCAATTTAGTTTAGCTAAACATATTGACACATATTAAACATCCCAGCACTTACGCATTAAAAATATATATTTAAATATACTATGAAATAGTTTATCCGACAGGACACCATCATGAGAAATGCAGTTACACCAGAAGAAAAATTAGTCATGCTTTTATTTATTTATTTATTTAAGAAAACACCAGAATCCAAAAAAAAAGGGTATTCAGGGAATATGAACCTAATTAAATTATGTCGAATGAAATAAACTTAATGACAAAAAAAATACAATTAGTCCTAATATATTTAATGAACAACTACAAATAACTATACTTAATATTACAAAATAAAATAAGATTCTCAATATTGAGTACAGATAATGAGAACTTGTTCCCTTCAAAAAAAGTTCTATGTCAGATAAAGGACTTGAAACGTTGATTAATTTCGTAAATGAACTCTTCAGTGTCAAGCTCCATTCTAAAGTCGCCGCTACTCAAGTCGCGTCGTGTGACAGGCTGTATAGAAAACAGTGGATAACAGTGTAGTCTCGACTTAAAAATTGCTCGCAGAGTCGCCGGTGGTCGACCCTTCCCTCTAAATCGCGCGCGATTTGGTGAGAGTCGCGACTATGTGTGACAGGTCCAACTGAAATGTATGATCTAACTGAATCGTGCGACTGAAATCGCCTTGTGTGACATTGGTCTAATTAAGGGAGGATATACAAGGGTGTGAAGTCATTGCTTGTAGCGCCATCAAGTATCAGGGATATCAATTACGAAATTGCATTATGGGAACCTTGGCGGAGAATAAATACAAATATTATTGCCTAAGGAAAACCACAATTTTCTTGAATTTATTTAGAAAAATGAAATTTCGTATTAAGAACATTATATTTCGCTTCTGATAATACATTGCTAAGCCAGCAAGTTGGACTTTTATTCTTTGGCGGCAAAATACAAAAGCGTGATGCCCGTGAAGATTCCGAACGGGATTTTGTTTAGTAACAGGGATGAAACCAATGATCACAATACAATTTAAAATTACTGATATCGAAACATCAGAGTATCGTGCATTACAATATACAAACAAAACATTTTATAATTATACGAAAATTCTCTTAATATTTCAGCCATTTTAAACTTTTCATTGCTGATTTTCTTAAATTATTCAAAATTGATCAATTAAAAATATTTTCCATGTGGGGGGGAATATTTAGGGTATGCTATCGCACAGATTTCGCTGAAACGACTTCAGGGAATTATTATAACCCCAAATGGTCCCCGGAGTCATCTATTCGTCTTAGAGAATTTGAAGGCAAATAATTTAGTTTCTGATTTCCTCAAATATCCATAAATAGATCATTGCAATTTGTTTCTTTTAAAAGTAATTTCCAGATCAGTATTTTCTTTTAATATCTCAGTTATCGTTAGTATTCTAAAATCCATATTTCAGCGTAAATGAAGTGAGAAACAAAAACAAAGCGGAAAACGAAATTCCAGTAAATAATAAATTGACATACAACACCTATAGTTTAAGTAGCGTTTCTCAACTTATTGTAACAATGTTTAAGTGTAAATTTAAATAATTTTTCAAGAAGTTATCCACCTTTTCCTTTTATGAAAATAGCTATTTCTTTTATATTTTTTTTATAAAAAGTCTTAAAATCTTCACTTTACAGGTTTCAAACACTAGATTATGGAAATACAAATATTCAAGTAATATTGCTTCGGAATTAATAGAAACAAAAGAGACATACCAAACTGTAACAAGTGGAGAAGGGCATCTATTCATATGGGTCAGGTATAACTCATCATGGGCACATCCTGGCGGTCCATTTGACTCGCCGCGAAATATTATTTAATTCTACAAACTCGAATAAGGAATTTATTTACCTTCATGGGGATAAATTCGTTTTATGAGAAATAAAGCCGATAAATATAGTAATACACTTTATTTGATTAGCTACATATAAATCAAATTATAATTTTTTTTTAAATAACAAAAAACTATGTAAGATAAATTTGAATTTACCAAGAATATTGGATGAGGCTATAATAGGCACTTAATAAACAGTAATCCCGCTATACCTGCCTTAAATTCATAGAAATTATTTTTGTCCATTACTTCTGACCTGACTAATAAAACGCAAAAATAAATCTTGGGTTCAGTAGTTCCCGGTTTGGAATTGTTAAATTCGGTTAGAAATGGAAGGTCAACTATAGTCTCATCGTGGAATAGAAAAGTTGCACTACGACGGTTTTATTCCAGTATTCTGTAAAACTTTTATTGTATTGTGAAATGTTGGCTGTGTCGGCAAAGATGTAAAACGAGGATCCACACAATTGACAATCAACGAGTATTAACATGGTAGTTCTACTGTGAAAGTAGAGGCGGATAAAGTGATTACAAACATTAAGAGACGCGCTGTAAAAGCTAGAGTTCAAGTTGTAAGGGATTTTCTCAAGCGAGCCAAGGAGTCCTTTCAACTTATCGAATCCAACAGTAAATTCGTTTACAACTTCCAATGCAGCTTCGAAAGTTTCTTCAGTGCATCTTTTTTTAATGACTTTCCGCAAAATTTAATAAATTACCTTTTTTCTTTATATAAACCAGTTGAAATTATGGTATAAGATAAGCTGCAAATTAGAACTTCGAAAAATTATTACAGCTTCCAAAAAATTAAAAATAGACCTATATCAAAAAATAAAGTTGTAACATTTCTTTTTTTTTTGTTTTAATTTGCTGAGGAATAACAATTCTTAAATTTTAATAAAATTTAAGTTGAGAAATTGAAGACCACACTTCAGAATGGATAAAAATGGATATAGGTAGGCAAAGTTAGCCTGATAACACAAACACAGTAGTAAGATGTACTTGTTCACTACGAAAAACAGTAGATTGATGAAGTTGTGGTACTGACGAAAATTAAAGCTAATTAAAAGAAATTCTTAGTTTCAATATTTCGTAAATTCTCAAAATAACTTTGGACCGCAGGCAAAGATAACAATGTAAAAAAACAACTTTTTAAGTTTAAAAAGTTACTAGTGAATCTCGTGAATCATCCAGATGAGGTAATATGGTGTCTTCATTTTTTATTGTATTTCAATCACATAAACAAATGAAAGAAAAGGAGCTGTTACTAAATTCACAGGTGGGTCAACAACGAGTATATTACTGCGAGATTGGCGAATTCAAGCAAAGGTAGCATGTTTTGACACCTGGAAAGAACAACATTTGAATACACTCACTTCCAAAAGTTAAGCACGGAGCGGTAAAATGCGAAAAAATGAACAAGTACGGCTTTGATTGACATGAAATGCTGCAAGTAAGTAGCTCTATGTTTATTTATGAAATAAAAAAAGTATTACATACAGTGATAAACAAAATATTGAATTTTCATAAATTATAAGATGACATAATATTTGCATTATTAAGAAAATGATGTTTAAATTCAAAACAAACAATCAAAACCGATAGTAATAGGGTACGTGAGCACCCCTCACCTGCATACAAAGTTTACAGCGTGTGATCATGCTTGTTACGAAGTGATCAACCACCGCAGGGTCCAGTAATCGCCATTCCTCCTGTAGTGCAGTTTCCAAATCTCTGAGAGTGGCTGGAGGTGGGAAATGTCGACATACAGCACGGCCGAGGGCAACCCAAAGATTTTCAATTGGATTAAGGTCCGGCGAGTAATCCGGCCATTCCATACGCGCAATCACTTCTCTCTTCACAAAGTCGTCAACGATGGCAGTTCTTTGGGGGCGCGCATTATCGTCGATTAAAACGAAAGAAGGACCAACTGCTGAAGGACCATTGTCAAACTGATGACATTGGGGTCTAGGACTTCATCTCGTTACCGTTCAACCGTCACAGAACCCAGCCTGTAGATGTGCAGGTCGGTCCGATATCCCAATGAAATCCCTGCCCAGACCATGATGCTTCCACCGCAGAATGCGTGATGTTCGGTGATGTTCTAGTGCCGATTGCGTGTGCCTTGTTCCCTCGAGACCCTTTCACGCTTATCATCGGATTGTAGGGCAAATCTGGACTCATCGAACATAACGCTACCCCAATCAGACATAGTCCAATTCACATGCAGGCGGCATCACTATAATCTTGCCCCTCTGGATTCGACGGATAAAGGAACACAAAATTGTGATTCCGGGCGTACAGACCATTCATGTGTAGCCTTCGACAAAATGTAGTGGCAGATATCGTCTTACCAATGGCCGGTGCAACCATAGATGACACAAGTGTGGAGGTCGATCTTCGATTCCGCTTAGCTAAACTGCAATATAGCAATCTTCCGGGGGGTCGTAACCCTTGGACGACCGGCTACAGGTGTTAGAACAACTTTTTGGCTGGTTTGAAATTGTTTCCATAATCGTGAAACGACGGAATGATGAATACCGAAAAAACGAGCAACATCTGTTGTGCTGCTTCAAAGCGTCCGACAACCCGCCAACGCTCAGAATCCTCCATTCGTCTTCTGGAAGTCATAGAAACACGTCTAGCTTGAAAACAAATCGTACGAATGTTCTAAACACCTTTCATCAGCACTTATATGCAACTCCTGTCATCGTTTACAATGCAGGCTTTTTATAAGGCTGCCTGTTTTGCATATTTCTCGGCGCGAAACCGTGATTGGGTTGCGAAACCTGTATAATTTGTATACTTCTTTCTACCTTTGCAGCAAATTTCGGGCTTCTTTATTTCAGATCTCTTACGGAAATTAACATTTTTCCTCTCCGTGTTTAATTTTTGGAAGTGAGTGTATTAATATCCAAACAAGGCTACTATTCAAAATAGTTACACGCCGGAAAACCTATGGAAGAAAGCTCTCAGCGGTTTTTTTAGAAATGAATTACGGAGTCAAGAAAAAGGAGTTATTTCAACATAAAGAAAGTGGAGATTCACAGAGTAACAACTGCACATTGAAAAATTATATTAATTATGAAATTAAAGAAAAAAATTAGATGTGGGATGTACATGGGATGAATGGAAATTCAGTTAATACTGCAGTTCCTGTAGAAATCTCAGTCACGTAAGAAGACGCGAATGGTAATACCAAAGAAAAGAAACTGTCCTGAAATAGAGAAGGAATCATTCGAAAAACAGCCCTTTTTAAGACAACAAATCTACACGAAAGAGGATCTTTTGCTTTTTTCTTTCACATATAAAGATTACATCGGTTTAAAAATATATTAAAATGTAATTTTTAGTACAAACTACTATAATGTCATTTCAGTGAAAATTTATTTATTTTTTAAAATAATAAAAGAAATTCTCAAAAATAAAAATGGGAAATAAATACAACTTGTATAATATGCAAAAACGATGGCACAAAACAAAAGGAAGGAATTCGCACCCTGAGCTGTCACAGTACAGAGACTGGAACGGACCGTTTCGTCCTTTTTAGGACTCATCAGCCAGCCTAAGTTAGTATCGGAGGAATTCCCGCTTTCGGGAGCGAGACCAGGGATACCAAACTCTCGCACCTTCTGAGTCTGTCATCGGTGAAGTTTGTCTGACTGATGAGCTCTAAAAAGGACGAAACGGTTCGTTCCAGTCTCTTCCCGGTGACAGCTCAGGGTGGGAATTCCTTTCTTTAGCTTTGTGTCGTCGTTTTTACCTATTACTTGATCTAATCAGGCAAGTTAAATTTCTCTTATTTTAAATAAAACTTATATTTGTAATTTTTTAAAATTGACTTTACCGAAATGTAGAACATTCATTAATGTCATGGAGCGAATAATGGACGATAACAGCGAATGTGATGAAGATGAGTTGATCGAAACATATAATTAAAAACAGCACATTTAATTATTTTGTACATGTTTAAAATCCAGTGTTAATTTTTTGGGGGGTCTTCTGAAGGCCATTTTTATGTGCTCTCTTTTATCCAAAATTTTCGATTTACCGACGGAGGTGCGGTCCCGACCACTTCTGTTAATCGAGGTTCTATTATAATAAGCATAAATTAGCTTCAGAATTGAAAAAAGTGTCTGAAACGATGGTGGTTCCAATTACTATGCACAGGTGAACATGGTTTTCTTTGTTCCAAATGACGGTTCCTATATTGATATAATCTTGTAATAGTAATAATAATAAGAATCATATTAGGAAGTGTGATCCAAAAATATGATTTATTATTGTAATTTTAAGTAAAAAAAATAAACAGCGAAGATAGACCTCGTTCCAAGAATAATTACATGGATTACGCGAGCTCTTGATTACCTGATCAGGATAGACCAGTGGTCCATAACCCTTGCCCTGCCGAACCTAAATTTAAATTTGAGCCTTTACATTGATACAAACCGATATGTTGAAAAATCTCATAATTTGCAATAGCAACTGTCTCAGACTTTAGTATTGGAATGTTGGTCTGAAACACAACTACCGTATTATTTTATAATTGGATATATATAAATTATATGTATTAATAATTATTGTTGTTAGTGTAAATGGCATTACGAAATCATTAATTTGTCTAAAGGGTGGGACTTTGTAGGCCTTCATCAGAACTTTTATCAAAATGTTGCCCGATAGACTTCTTAAAGTTGTGAACCCCTGGTATAGACTAATTGGATTCGTGATCAAAGGGAAGACAAATGTTGGCTGGGTAGTAAAATGAAAGCTGACTGAAAAACTGATTTTTTGGAGACATTAGGAAGAAATTAATTCAATTGTTCACTTGACAAATTGTTTATCAACTCCAGACTATTTTTGTAAAGGTAAAGAATGCAGGATGTATTTGCGCGAGTTGTACCATATATTCGGAATAATGAGCAAGTCTTCCAGTAATTCAGGAGATGATTTAAAAACTGTGAAATATTATAAGTTTAATTTTATCCAAATGTTTATTCTGTCTTCGAAAGTGAACCGTGTCATTTGAGTAAAAGAAAAAACGTAATCTATTATCAGATTAGTGAACGGTACATTGTTTCAAACGATAGCAACTCTGGTGATTATCGTAGGAAATTCTCACAAGAATTAAACTAAAAACTGTTTCATAATTAAAACATTGGTCAATTAGTTTTTCCTTGATATCAGTGAATTAAGATTAATTTGAAATAGTGTCTGAAGATATATTCAGTGGCAGTTAATGAGTAAATTATTAACTCGATGACTTCACGGAGTTAATAAGTTTGGTTGAAAAAACAAAACAAGATAACAAAAGAAACGTAAAACAAATACTAAGAAGTCCAGCAACGATAAATAACACATTATCAACAGTGATTCCGCACTTTACCGGAAGCGAAAAATATGGCAGCAATATTTGAATAAATAGTTCTTATTTCGTATTTTTGTTTTGTAATCTAACTTATTTTCAATTTCTTTTATTGAAGTCAATCGAGGAACTTTCAAATTTTATTATAATCACTACTGGTTTGAAAACGTGAGTAATATTTATTCCTCAATGAAATGAAGGCCAAGTTCTCCAAGTAATGAGGATAAATACATGCCTATAAGAATATCTGCCACTTTTATGTGTGTTTTATGCTTAGTGAAGTTTTAGAATTTTCCTAGGAGATCTCATTTTTCTAAGTCACAGACGCAATACAACGACTACAGTCTCTTGTCAAAGAATTTTGGGGTTGATATGGATTTCATGGGAATTACTGATTAAGCTAAGAGGTTTTGTTTTTGATCTTTGAATAAATATCTTTCAAAAATTAGTTGAAGTTAATTAGATCTTTTATGTCAGAGGTAGACTATCTTATTATAAGGGTTTTTTTTGGTATCAAAATAGATATCAACATAAAAAAAATTACTTTCTTTTTTAATAAGATTTCCTTTTTTCAAGCACTTGTTTATTGCAATTAACAGTCAGGTCTTTAGGTTTCTAAATTAAAAATCCCAATGTCATTTTTATTCGTAATGTTTTTATCCGTAGACTGACTGTTTCTCTTGTAATACAGTAAAATCTGGCAAATCCGGCCTAATGTAATTAGGTAGGCCGGATTACAGAATAATAAGGTAGGCCGGATTACAGAAAAGCCGGACTACCGAGAGTTTTGTTAAAATAACTTAAAAGCTCAATTTTTGTGAAGCCATAATGCCAGATTTAAAAACATTGAACCCCATTGAAAAAAGTCATTCAATATATCAGTGTATCATATATTGAATGACTTTGTTTCCTTCGTCTATAAATGTAATCTTAGTCTCATTGTAATTGGAAGCTTGAAAATATAGCCTAATTTACGGCTAAGAAACTAGTCGCTGTATTTTATTGTATTAAAATATTTTTAAAATAGTCAAGTGCAATGCATTATTTATGAGGATGATGAAGAAAAATTAGATTTGCGATTTTATTTAAATCCATCACAATGACCACCTGAAAGGGTTACGATTTAGGCGGTTAACCTTTTATGAGAATCACGACCCGTCTGCTTATTGTTATCTCAAAAGCGCAGTTAGCCATATGAAGGTTAGTTTTTCTAGTAAAACTTGGTTCAAGACTATTTTTAAGTAGGCTTACCTGCAAAGCTCATTAAACTTTTCAATATTTCATTCAATAATTTCTAAATTGATTTCCACATGGAGATTCATCTTGTCGACCATCTTGAAAAGTAGTACCAACACGACCATTTAGTCTATACTCAGAAAAATAGGCCAACATCCGGTAATACCGTAATCTGAAATTCAACCTGATCAGCTAGTAATAAACTATCTAATAATTTTTTTTTTTTATTTGAATCTACATTTGAACTACATTGGAGTCCCGTTAGGAGCTCAAGACTCCTATCAACAGGTGCTACAGTTATTTTTATTAGATATACTTAAATCTATATGAATGAAACAAAACAAACTAGCAAAATAATAATAATATTATTAAAAAATATTGTATAAATAGAAATGATATATTAATACACTTATGACCGGACTCCTGTAATAGTTGATTATTATTTTTAATTAGGTATTAAACCCGTATTAGTTTAGCGGAATTATGTTCAGTGAATTCGTTGAGAATTTGTTTATGATTCATATACCTTTGAATGATTCTTAGGGAAACTAGTGCTTGAAGATGCATTCCATGATTTCAGAAAGATGTTTAAGGGAAGTAGGTTTCCAGTTCTTCAGGAATTGGTTAATATTATTTATTTCTATTTAAAACTCCCTTTTACAATGAAGTTACTTAATAATCATGAGTTCTACAATTATTACTTTTTTAAATCTTTGATCATTTATTTCAAACAAATACAATTTAAGAAAAACACCAATAACTTAGGAATATCCTCCTACTATCAATCATCGGAATTAGGGCAGAAATCGTTTGATTCTCTCTGTGGATATCTAGGACGATGATGTCTACGCCAAGAATGTGAAGTTAGGATTAAGGTATCTGGGTTAATCATCTCAGGAATTATCATTATCCTCTTCTGCGTCATTATCCTCCGCTGAATCGTTAATTGGTTCTCAGTCTCCGTCTCCTGGTTCACGATCTTGTGCAGTCAAAAGAACCACCGATGAACATACAACCAAAGCGATAAGAATTACTTTCTTCGACATTTCAGAAAGAAAATGAAAATACGTTATTTAAAAAGAGAAAAATCAAGAGAAGTTGACCGAAGAAATAAGAAAACAGTTTCGTCTTTGAAGGTAACTCGGGATAAAAGTTCAAGAAACAATGCGTTGAAATTTCTAAAAGAAAAGTTACATTCAGTAGGATATCGATATTGAATTCGTCAGATGATGGATCTCTGTCTAAATAGATATCTAATAAACGCAAACAAATCTTAGATGCTTTTGACTTTTTTTAAACAAAGAGTTAATTGTTAAATCACTGACATTTATTGATACTAATGTTGTTGGACAGTCATAATGTTGTAACAGATAAACATCAACAGCATTAAAAGTAATTTTAATCTACAATTTGAGTAGATAAAATTTAACGTGTGGGAAGTAATTATACTGTGAATAAATAGCCAACACACATACGATATAATAAAAACATTTAACACATTAAAATTCGACATGTTTCGATCAGGCTTCGCTGATCTTTTTCAAGGGCCTGAACTCAATGTGCTAGGTGTTTAAATAAGCAAATTAATTGGGAAGGGCCAATAGAAAAAGCGAACAGAAATGCCGCGCCCTCTGGAAGGAAGGTTACGAAACCTTAACTTCAGTGAAACCGGATGAAGAATGAGAATTGATGTCATAACTTCAAAATCAGGAAAAAAAAATTATAATTAAAAAAAATAAAAATTTTCTTTTTCTTTTTTGCTATTTTTGAATTAGAAAGACTAATGCCCGGTTGCACCAAAGTAGCGTTTAACTACGGTTTCCATGAACTGAGTTCTGCTTGAACCTCAAATCGAAGTTCAGCCTTGTTGCACCAAGCTACAACAGTCACAAATGAACCGAGGTTCTGTGATCTGCGTTCATGGCGGCAGAAGTACGTCATGTGTTCAAAGCTGATTCCTGATTGGTTACAAGATTCGTCTTTCGTTGCGGGAAATCAACCCATTGGATTGTTTTCAATAGTTGTCCTTTGTTTCAGCAGTCAACAATCTCATTACGAAAATGGAGTTCGGGAATTAAAAAAATGAATTCTGCCGAGTCCTTATTTACACAGAGACGAAAAAAAAAATCCTTTTAATTGATATAATTGAATCGTCCATAACACATTTTAGAATGTAAAAAAACCGATGCGGAATATTACTAATTTAGGTAATTGTGGAGTTTAGCATCCCAAATTAAATAACAATGAAAAACCTACAACAGTAAATAACACACAGTCATAAAATGTGAAATTTCATCACACTTTGGTGGTGGCTGGCTGTAAGTGTCCCACCCTCGACCGATAACGGTCCCTCGTCAACTCTGTTTTCGTGCCATCGCGTTCTGGAGTCCGGCGTTCTGCGCCGGTCTCCTGCCGGGTCTGGGCGATCCGTAGGCGGCAGAGATGGGACCAACAGCGGCAAACTTCGCTGCGCGAGAAAAAAAGCCCGGTGTCGATGGGGGGGTGGGACACTTAGGTATCCGTGCAGACTTGGGTGAAATTTCACATTTTATGACTGTGTCATTTACTGTTTTTTATTGTTATTTTTTTATTGTAGGTTTTTTATTGTTATTTAATTTGGGACGCTAAACTCCACGATTACCCTAATATATACTGATCGCGAAATAGTCTGCCTTTTGGTTACAAATGATGCAACTCTGTTAACAACTGAAATTCCTCTTCACAGTCACTGTCCAACGAATGAAATAAATGTAAAGTTGTCATTTTTAAAAGTTATTTCTGATAGTTGAGAGAAAACATGCTTTGGTCTCAATTCGCAAGCGAATATCAGTAATGGCCGAACGCCGAGCAGCGGTTTTGAATTAGTTTTGAACCGAGTTCAGCGCCTTGAACGTCCGAAATCGGCAGTTCAAGTTGACGACGCTTTTGAACCGAGATTATCACAAAACGTTGTTGGCGCAATAGGTTTAAGAATGATCTCCGTTCATCTAGCAGTTTGAACTTGGTTCAGCGACTGAACTTCAATGGTACAACCGGGCATCAGAGGTACTATCCTTTATTTTCTTGGGAAAGCCATAGTGATACATAGAGGTTACGGAAACACAATCATTGTAGCACAATGGGTTGGTTAAAATTATAAAAGACTCCTTGCACTTACGTAAAAGGAGGTGGGTCTCATGCGCAAGGATCAGAGGATGGGCCATGTCTATTGTGTGGCCAGTGTCCCTCATATGTGAAGCAGTAAGATAATTGAAATTATTGGAACGAATAGCATAATCGTGCTGGCCTACACGGGTTTTTATGGGCTGACCAGTTTCACCAATGTACAAACAGTCAAAACCTAAACATCGTAACGCATAAATTACACCTCTGGGGTTTTCAGAAGGAAC